>JAKOGI010002292.1:0-123270 GCA_029747015.1 Carnegiea gigantea
TATGTATGTTTGTGTCTATATATATGTGCACGTATATATATATATGTGTGTGTGTGTGTGTGTGTGTATATATATATATATATATATGTTTGTATGTATATATATTTATATGTATATATATCTATATATATATGTATATATGTATGTGTGTGTGTGTGTGTGTGTGTGTGTGTGTGTGTATATATATATATGTGTGTGTGTGTGTGTGTGTGTGTGTGTGTAGACACCGTCACACACATAGGTATATGTATATGTGTGTGTGCACGCATGCGCTACCCATGATTGACCAAATGTTGGCCAAAATGTCCAAAGAATAAGGTATTATTTGTCCACAATGGTAGAAGGCTACTATGCATATGCGATGAGATGTTATCATTGGCAAATGTACACTAATTTAATGTATCAGCCTCCTTTCTCTCAACACTCACTTCTGCCAAGCCTTTTCGAGCAGGGAGACACAAGTATATGCTAGCAGTAATCGGCTACTTCACCAAATGGGTAGAAGTGGCTTCTTACACCAAGATTATTTCATAGCATGTGGCCACGTTTCTCATCAACAATATTATATGCGGATACAATGTGCCACATGAATTGATGAGTGATCATAGAAGTCCATTTTAGAAAGGAAATAGTAGCCATACTCAAAAAATATATAATTCAGCATCATAAACTATCTCTTTATCATCCCCAAGCAAATGGAGCAGTTGAAGCAGCTAATAAGAATTGAATACTTGTGTGATAATTTACAAAATAGATGAGAATTACAGTAATTGGCCTAATAGCTGCTATTTGTTCTATAGGGATATAGAACTTCAATTTGTACTTCAATGGGAGCAACACCATACTCCTTATTATGTAAAATGGAAGCAGTACTTCCAATTAGTGCCCTCAATCAAAGTGATTGTGGAAAGTCAAATCCTAGAGTCAGCATGGGCGAAGACATGATGTGAAGAGTGGGTAATGTTAGATGATAGGAGATTGAGGACATTACACAACATTGAAATTTATCAAGCTCGGATTTCAAGAGCTTTTAATAAGAAAATTAGGGCTTGAGATCTCCAAGAAGGTGACTTAGTCCTAAAAGAGATAAGGGCTCTGAGACATAAGGGAAAAGTTCAAATGTAATTGGTTGGGTTCATATATCACAAAAACCATCTTGCAAGATTGAGTAGTAAAACTTATAGATATGAATTGAGACGAACATACTCAGTATACAAATCTTGATCTGTTAGAGAAGTACTATCCCCAGTAAGCTTATTCTTTGCTAAAGCCCATAACGGGCTTTAAAGGGGGAGGGGGCTAGTGTGCCCTTCCCTATAATTGAACCATAATAGTTTCACAAGGCCTATTATGTATATATGTACACACACACACACACACACACACACACATATATATAGATAGATAGATAGATAGATAGATAGATAGATAGATATATGTGTGTGTATGTGTGTGTATGTGTGTGTGTGTGTGTATATATATGTATGTATGTATATATAAGACAAATGAATGGAGAAATCTTGAATCTGTACTCTAGATATGTAGGAAGCCCTAACAGCCATGGCCTAATCACTTATTGCTCGCCCATCCTTCAAAAAATGGAAAAAGAAAAAAGGGGGCTAAGCGAACTGCCCAAGCATGAAAGCCAAAAGCATAGTGGATTATCACATAGAACCAAGCTAGGTCCCATGATGAAACTGGGCCGGGCATTCAATAAACTAGGGTCAGTCTCCCTCAATGTAAGTCAAGCCGGGCTCTTACCCCTATCAATAGGAATCGAGGTTGGGTCATACAATTCAAATGTTCAAACAATTTAAGGACTTGTAATAATGATAATAAGAACAATAATATAATACTTTTCTTGTCATCTAAAATTCTGAAAGACATACAACTTGAAATGAAAGTTGTAATAACATATCATTATGAAAAGCAATAAACTTTATTTTTTTAAAAGAAAAGAAGAGGCAAAGCCAAATTCCTAATACTTCTTTAATTTCTTGTCCTGCTTGACTTGGGGTGCTGTCTTATGGTGTAACACCCCACATTTTCGTTTTCCATTAAGCTAATTAAATGTCCTTTTTACGTTCTAAAATCGTATTTTTAGTAACCGTATGAGTTAAATTATTAATCGATGTGCTTTTGGGAGCTACTTTTATTAAAAAGGATATTATTATTGCTACTATTGATTTCAAAGTCAATTTGTGCCATTTATGCGTTTAAATTACATCGATAATTCAATTTAGTCGTTATTCGATTTATTTAATCGTTTCCTGAAAACGATTAGGTTTTCAACCTTAGAATTAGTTTGTGGTTTATTGAATCGAACCTTGACATTTTTGAGATCGAATAATCGACGAAGGGTCGCATTATCGATTCGGGATAGGTTGTGAGGTACGAGATTAGAAATTAGACAGACAATTTTAGTTGATTGGGCAAGCGACTAAGAAACAATTAAAAAAAAAAAAAAAGAGGGCCAAAGCCCCTTTCTCTTTCACGGGGGCACGACCAGGGGGGGATGGAGACCCCAGCCCCGGCACCCCACATCGGAGAGAGAGAGAGGAGAAGGAGGGAGTCGACCGGCCAGGAGGTGCGACGATGGCTGGCCGACGACAGGCCACGGCGACGTCGGGGACGCGGCCAAGCCACACCCGTGGCTCTGACGGAAAGCGAGAGAAAGAGAGGAGGAGCGAAAGAGCAAGGATAAATGGGTGGCGACGGTGGGCCGAGATGGGCAGCGACGGCGAGCTGCTGGCCGTCCGTTCACCGCCGGCGAAGAGAAAGGTAGAGAAGGGTTGGATGATGGCAATAATTCGGAGGGTTAGGGTTTTGAAGCCAACGCACCACCACCCCACGACCACCCTTCTGGCGACCACCAGCAGCAACAGCAGTGGGGAGAGGCAAAACCGGATTTCTAACCACCCAAAAACCACCCAAATCGAGCCCTTAGTTTGGATTCCAGGTGGGTGTTCTTCGCCTCCTAAACTAATATTAATTTTCAAACGAATTTCAGCAGATTGATGTTGCATGTTAAGTTAGGGTTTGTTAAATGCGTTAGAAATGGCAAGAAGTGAGCTATACCTGCTTAAGTTCGATTCATGTAGTTAATGGATGCCTAAGATTGTGATTCGAAGTGAATTATACGTGTTTAGCGTTAATTCGAATGCATGTAGTTAATGGATGCCTGAGATTGTAAATTGATGCAAATTATGTGTGTTTAGCTTCAATTCGAACCAATAAACGTGAATGATGCCTGAGTTGTTAATTTGAAGTAATTTAAATGTGTTTAGCGTCGATTCGAAACCATGAATGTAATTCATGCTTAAGATGTTAATTCGAAGTAATTTAAAAGTGTTTAGCGTCGATTCGAAACAATGAATGTAATTCATGCTTAAGATGTTAATTCGAAGTGATTTAAATGTGTTTAGCGTCGATTCGAAACAATGAATGTAATTCATGCTTGAGATGCTAATTCAAAGTTAATTTAACGTGTTTAGCATCGATTCAAGTTAATTAGTTGATGCATGAAAAAGAATTAAAAACGAAGTTATATTAACATGTTTAGCGCCGACTCAAGTTAATGAGATAACGTGCGAAAGAGAATTAAAATCGAAGTTGTGTTAACATGCTTAGCTTCTATTCAAGTTATTTAGCTAATATATGAAAAAGGGTTAAAATCGAAGTCCTTTTAACGTGTTTAGCCTCCATTCGAATTGATTAACCGATGCGTGCAAATGAGCTAATTTTGAGGTTAATGAAATGTGTTTAGCTTCGGATCAAGTGGATTAGCTAATGCATGTTAAAGGAATTAATCTCGAAGTTATATAAACATGTTTGGGTTCGACTCGAGTTAAACTAACTAATGCATGTAAACGAATTAAATTCGAAGCTATTGAAATATGTTTAGTTTTCACTCGAACCTCTGTTCTCTGTACATTCATGCTTAGGAAAGTTGCTTCGAAATGTATCGTATATGTTTAGAATCAAATTATGTTTGATTTATTGAATAAGTGTTGTCGATTCATGAATAAATGTGGCCATATGAACGCTTGTTGTAGCGCACCGCTGAATGGTGCTGGATGCTCAGGTAAGAACCTAAACTTCACCCTTTATTTTTATAAGCTAATAGGATAATATGTTGTGATTAATGAAACGATGAATCGAGTTGGTAGTTGGATGGTTTGAGGAAAGAATCATGAGCGTTCGAGGTCCTGTGGTACGGTGCTTGTGAGGAGGGAGTTCGGGTTGTGAAATTACCGCAATCGTGTGGATTGCGAGGCCATGTGTGGCTCATTGTGTTGAAATGATTACGAAGTGTTTAAATGTGATATGTGTATTCCCTTTTTCTTGTATGTCTAAAATGTAACATGCATGTGGAAGGGTGATGTTTTAGCAAATGACTTTTCATGTGTTTTAAATGAATAATAGCCATATCTAGTAACGAGCTATGGCCTATTTTAGCTATTCAAATAGTGTTTGGGAGGAATCCCTAAAACGTTTTTAACAAAAGGGAGATGGGAATTATACGTTGAATGATTTTATTGTTTGAAATGGAAAATTACTAGCCGTTATGGCCGATACGCTTTAAGTGGCTAGGATAATGTGCTGCGGACAATATGATATGATGTAATGTTAACCTAGGGGATAAGTCCGGATAAACCCTAGAGGCCCTGACGAGGGCTAATGTAATGGTCCGATATGTTATATGTAGCCATCCCAGGAGTAAGAGCTTAAGCGTGAGCGTTAGGTCTCACTATGGGGTCGAGAATAGTTCTCACCCAATCAGCACCCTGTAATGATCTTATGCCAGAAGTACTTTCGTACTAAGTTAAGAAAAGCAATTGGCCTTTGCCATTTTATATGTTTTAAAGAAAAGGAATGTTTTATGGGCCCAAAGAGGCCGCATGGAATGAATATGAAATGCATACAAGGGTCGTTTTACGACGAATGCGAAATGTAAACTCTTTGAAAAGGTTGAGAACCTCAAGGTTATGAAATGCTTTCAATGTTCAAAGAAAGTTTCATTGCAGATTTAAAGAAAATGTTCTTAAATATGATGAATGTGGATTCTTAGCCTGTGTATTAAAGGAAAAGCTTTCAATGGATGTATTATGAATGATTTTTAAGTATGGTTGAATGTGAATTCCAATCTTATGTGGCATCATTCTTATCCATAGCAAATCTGTCTGATTTAAAGTGTATGAGATGAGAAAGAAAGTTATAGCACGTTGAAAATTCTATGAATGAAGGCGTCTGTTCCTAAAAGAATGAACGTTGATATGTGTTTATGTGTGTGATATGTATATTATATGAATGAAATGCCAAGAAAAGTGTGTTTATGAAAAGGGATAACCTTATATACTCATCATATGATTGAGGGTTCATGTGTAGTTCAAATGGAGCATTAGGAAGTGATGTTATGAAAAGAAAAGATCCTTATACTTAGCCTTCGATACTTACTCACGTGCCTAACTGCTTGCTAGTAAAGAACTCCGTCGTTGAGGAACCTAGAAATATGATTGAGTGGTCGAAGTGAAGTTTATGTTTAGTGATCCTCCCATAAAGGTTCTATGAATATCTATTATGATAGTAAAGTATGGAAACGTGATATGTGACTAGTAAAGATAGTATTACTTGCAACAGTTTTGGTTTTAAGGGGGTTGGGGGACACTCACTGAGCGTGTGGTTGCTCATCCCATTACTCTTTCCCCTTTTCCCCAGGTTTTCTTTCTGACGGGAAGAAGTTGAGTCAGATAAGTCCAGAAGGAACCTATCGTTGCTTACAAGGCGTCGTACGTGCTCATTAAAGGGATCTTACGTGTTTAATGAAGTCATGTAATGTACTCTTAGTTTATAAAGGTCTGTAAATGATTATTCTAGTTCATGTAATGCATATGGTATAAAGGTCGCTCTGTATGGCCGCCTGAGCCAACCATCAAGTTAGTTAGATGTCTTCTTGATTTAATTTAGCTATGTTTTGGGATGTAAATCTTAATACTCCGGTTTTGTTAACCATTGAGTTGTATCTTCCATTTCTTATTTATTCATAAATCAATCTGGTTGGTGTACTCCGAGCGAGTGGCTCGTTGAGTTATGAACTCCGGCGTGTGGCCGATGAGCTATGTTTCAAATACTTGCGCTTCCGTTGATTTACAGGGACTTATTGTAAGGCTTTTAGCCTGGAAATAGTCAGTTTTTAGGGGGAACTCTGCCCATTTCGTCCCAAGAATTAAGTAAGAAGTTAGGAAAGCGTAACGCTTCTGGCCTAGGGGCTGGGGGTGTTACATATGGAGGATAGGATCCTTAGCACTCTTTCTTTCACTTTTGGAGGAGTCACACTTGGTTACTTCTATCTTCTTAGTGTTTAGTGGGTTGGCAATATTCTTCTTAACGAAATGAATCTTCCTTGCCTCAATATCACATTGATTCATCCACTCCAAACAGTGTTTTAGGGCATATATGGATTATGGGACAGGCAACTTCATAATGGCAGTTTACCCAAGACTTAATCTGAAAAGGATTATTTTTATAGATCTCAAAGGAAATGCAATATAATGAATGAATATATTGCTTATGTTCAAAATGTCTCATTAATCGCCCTGAGAAAAAGTAACCTGCCATGGATAAACCAATAAGATGAACATAGATAAAATTTCCTCTGTTGGCTGCAAATCGTCATGTGCCCCACTAACAAATCACCCATCAAAGGATTCTTCTCCAAGAAGCTAATCCAGATCGCCATAGATTGATCCTTGAACAATCTCCTTCTCTGGTAGAATTGTAAAGCTATGTATGTATTCATGTTTATGGGAGCTTTAATAAGTCGCAACTGCTCTAATAGCCAAATACGCACATAAATAGAAAAAAATTAAAAAAAGAGTCAAATGGACCCAGAATGAGCCAGCTGCATTCTATGGCCTAAAAATCAAAAAAGGGAAAAGTGAACAAGAGCAAAAAGAAAGTTTTGCAGGTCCGAATGAAAGCATTACCGGGTTACTAGGCCCAATGGGCCTGAAAAGTTTAACTGTAGCAATAATGGGCTTCCAAAGAAAAATTGGTCTGGGCGGTGATAGAGACGCCCCATACATAATATGATTTCAGTGACGTTGAGTGGCATTGGGATTTGGTTATGATGCACTCCTTCCACTACACTCAAAAGAATGGGTGGTCCCCTATTTGCATAACCTCCTATGAATAGGAAAGGCCTGATAAAAGAAGAATAGCTCTACACCTATACTCACCCTGAAGAGTTTTCTTATTCCCTTTTTGAAATATGAAATCAAAGATGCAAAATGTACCTCATCCTTAATGAGTATAGAAAAGGAATCCTCTTTACTACGACCTAAGACAGGGCAATACTGAGAGGATAGATCTTTTGGGATATATGGCAATACAGGAGGGCAATAGAGTGAAAAGCCTACAATACCACTAAATTCCTTTATTAAAGGGCAAAATTCATGCCGTTGAAATTGAAGACATAAAGTTTAGAGTCCCAAAAAGTAGAAGCAGTTCAAAGGAATTCTTAAGTTATTTTGACTTCCCATAGACTAACAAGACTGTTCAAGTGCAGACTCTTAAGTTCATGATTTTTAGCGGCGCTCAGTGAAAGGAGCCAAGAAACTAAGACCTTTCAAAAAACATCACAATATTTTTTTCTTGTTAGATTGTTATACTAACTGTTGAGAATTGAAGGACAACCAGCCTTAGTTTATTGCTGCATAAAACAAGTTATTTGAATTCAAGTAGGATTCTTAATTTGAATTCAAGTAGGATTTTGGTAGATTGGTCAAGAAGGGACTGCCTTGGTTCCTACTCTCCACTGTAGTCAACTACCGAGTCCAAATTGGATTAGGCAAGATGCTAGTCCAAATTGGACTAGGCTATGCTGGCCTAGTGAGGAAACCGACCAGATTCATTGGTGGGTCATCAGGCCTTTTTTTAAAAAACTTTGTCACCCTCCTGATTTGTAATTCCTATTGTTTTTATTTTGGAAATTATTCCATAAAATTCCAAAACTATTACCTAGGAGCACAAAGCTCTTAATACTTATTGTGATTTTTTGCTTTTTGTTCTTTTTTATTTTTGGGGGAAATGAGGCTAATAGGTGTTAGAGTCTTTCTAGATTTATATAAAATTTGTATGAAATTAATATTGCATAAGAGTCTAAATGGATTACGTCATAACATCAGAGTCAAAGCATCAAGTTTAACATGTCACTCCTACTGATCGTCTAAGATCCCATTGCTTATTCCACTGTAGAAGTGGTCAACAAAGTCTAAAACGTAACCGGAATCAACTGAGGCAAGCTAAGATTGTGCCTATGTCACTCGGGTCCTTCCTTCAAGGGTCTAAGAATAGCGTAGAGGATCATCATGTACCACTCTGGAAGAGCAATTGCCATACAAAATGCAGGGTACATAAGGTTCCCTTACGGAAGCAGACATGACATAAGAATATTCGAAGTTGTGGATTTGGAGTAGCTTCACCTCCAGTGGAGAATCCGAATGTCGGATTCTTTTTCTAACAGGAGAAGATTGAGGTATGTCTTCTATAATCAAAGAAGAATGCCTTCTGTAATGAGATACATAGGGCCTCTAAGACCTAACATCATGTTTAGAGCCCTTTTACAAAGGAAGAAAAGTAGTGTGAAAAAGCTCACAAATGCCTCCTCACTGAATGAAAATGGCGCACTAACATCCTAGAATATTGGCAATTATACTGAAAGGGAAGAATAGTCAAGAGGTTTGTGGCTTATTCCATTAATAACAAGGTAAGCAATATACTTGCCCCAATCAAAGTAGGGGGAAATTGAAGTTTGGGATATTCTAGTTCATGGACCAACAGAACCTCCATATAGACGACATGTTTGCCTTCCTAGCCACATTAATGTTTACGTTCGATATAGAAGCATTGTTAGTTGTTCCCTGTAAAAAAAACTCAATGAACATTAGCATCATATAAATGTTAATAAAAAAGGGGAAAGTTAAGGAAGGAGACATAGCAAATGAGTCATGATCTAACGAAGATGGGTAGCATACCATAGTCACTATTGTGGTTAACATATTTGACAAAAGGGATGCCTACTTTCTTCTCCGTGATGTCATCCAGAGGCAGAGTCATAATACAAAACATAGATAGGGGTGGCTCTTGATAGGGACGGCACATGGCCACTAGTCGGCTACTTGGGTAGTAATTCAATCACCTAAGTACCAAACAAAACTGTATGGTCCTTCCATAAGGACCCATCGCTGTGAGTAAAACTTCTTTAGTTGAGACATGCTTTTCCTAGGGATGGAAGTCATCATGCGAAAAGGAGAAATAAGATGCTAGAGTCGAGCTAGTTTTCAAAGAAGACGATGTTAATATCTCAAAGGCATTGATGGCTACACAAAATTGGTGAAGATCTCTTCATCGAAACCTTCATCAAATCTGATTTGCTTAGTCTAAGGGACCATAGCTAGAAAACTCATAGGTGCTCTTGACCTTAATGAAAGAGCGGAGAAATGTTTATAAGACCAAAACTGTAAAAAACTGTTTGTGAGAAACAGTATAATCGAAAACATGGAATAAAAGGAGAAAAGGTTCATTACCTTAATCACTCTCCATTAACCTCCAAGGGGTATGCTCATGTGTTGCTTTCCACGAGTTCGCTCATTTTTCCTGACCCCTTGGCGCATCCACGAATAAGGGTTGAATACGAAGGAATCCCCTATTTTAAGTTTCTCACCCTACTTAGACTAAGGATAGCAATGAGGCGGATATAAGGTGGGTTGAGCCTTAAGCTCACCTACACCCATTTTTGAAAATCATACCCATATGCATACCTGTATCCATCATATATTAGAACATAAAACCTATGCCCATACACATACCTATTGGATTTTGCGGATTTTACTCAGGTTCACATAGAGAATGAAAATTAATATCCATATGCAACCCATATCCAAGTACAAGATAGTTAGACCGGCTGTTCTCTACGGATCGGAGTGTTGGCCTCTAAAGAAGACGCAGGCCCAAAGGTTGATGGTAGCCGAGATGAGAATGATCAGGTGGGTGTGTGATTTTATGAGATTGGACAGAATTAGGAATGGAGTAATCAGGAGCTTAGCTGAAGTGGCCCCCATAGAGGAGAAGATGAGGGAATCGAAGCTCAGATGGTTTGGCCACGTAAAGAGGAGAAGTATGGCCGCCCCAGTGAGGAGGTGCGAATTGATCGTCCCCCCTAGTGGAAAGAGAGGGAGAGGTAGACCGAAAAAAAGCCTAGAGGAAGTGGTTAGAGAGGACTTGAGAGTTGCCGGTCTGACGGAGGACATGGCTCAGGATAGGAGGTTGTGGCGGGATAGGATTAGGGTCTCTGATTGTAGGGGACCGGACGCGTAGATGGTAGTAGCTCCGGTGGGGTGGGGGCGGGTTTGGTTTTGGGGGCTTGTCTGCAGGTCGTGCTTTTCTGGGATGTGACGGCATCTAGTGACGGCATCTAGCGCCCCTGGTGGGTTGAGGTATGTCTCTACTCCTTGGTTATTTCGCTCTCCGGCACATTTTGTCCTCCTTGGTTTTGGTTTGTATTCGTTTTCTCTATAAACTTTTTTCACAAATTGTTTTGTGGGTCTTAAGCAATCGACCTCTCTATGGGTAGAAATACCGGTAGGGGTAAGGTTGCCTACAGCTGGATCTCCCCAGACCCCGCAAAAGCGGGATCCACACTGGGAGTTGTTGTTGTTGTTGTTGTTGTATCCAAGTACAAGATATATTTTTGTCCTTATAAGATTGCAAAGCTGTGATATTTTGGGAATATATCTTTTAGAAATGTGAAATTAAATACATTATTGACTAATTTTTTGTTAGAAGGGTTTAGATTGGACTTAAACCATAACAATGGTGAACAAAAATAATTTTTTTTATCTTATTACAAAAATGGGTAAGGGTTGGGTGCAGGTATGGGGCAGGTGAGGGCTATACCTATACCTATACCTATACCCATACCCATACCCGTACCAACTTTCCAATATCCACTCCATACCCATTAAAAACCCATTTTCACTACCCACTTGGGTTTTAAATGGGGTGAATTTTTCCGGTTTTAAACAGTTATGAGTTTCATTGTCATCCCTAATCTAGATCAACAAGGTTGGCTAAATAGTGAAAGTGACAATGATTACCTAAATTGGCAAATATAGTTATACTAAGAAAAAACGCTAACATAATACAAGATTACTAATCAAGTGAATGCGATGCCTAGCATACACCATCATTTATTAAGTCAGCGAGGATGTCATAAGAAAAGTCATCCTCATGGGGATATACTCCATGATCGGACCAAAGCGGTGGAAAACTTGATCTGGATAAGCATGAAAGTCTGTCTGATATACTAGCGGCTCCTATACAAATCCCAAGCCCGTTAGCGCAGCAAAATCATAAGAAACGTTATCAGCAAATATAGTCATACTAATCAAGTGAATGCGATGGCCAGCATACATCATCATTTATTAAGTTAGGGAGGGTGCTATAAGAAAAGTGATCCTCATGGGACAGACTCCATCATTGGACCAAAGCGGTGGAAAAGTTGATCACGATGAGCATGAAAGTCTGTCAGATATACTGGCAACTCCCTTGCAATCCCAAGTCGGTTAGCATTCGAATTTTCAGCTCAGTTCAAGGTCTTGAAATACAGTTCAATGTCATTGAAAAATTTGCAACTTCACCAAGCAAGTTCTTCCAATGGCTAATTTCATCTTCAACTGATTGGAAATATTCTAGGAATCCTTTTTAACTACCTTCCATAACTAAAGCATGAATCAAGCATCAAATCAATTGTTGATCCTAAAATATTGTTGACCAAATATCAAAGTGAATCAAATTCTTGTTAGACAAATATCCCTAATAAAGTGACATATCTTATCTCATATTATTGTAATCAAATTTGAATCATAAAATATAATATCATAAAGAGCACATATTCAAATTTGAATAATAAACTATCTTAAAGATATTGTGACACATAATATAAAATCAATCATGCCAATATCTAATTATAATCATAACACATTTCAATAATAGAAACACTAAGGTAGGTCCAAATATAATATAATAAACACACTAATGGATCACTTCCTTTTTGTCCTTCATTAAAGCATACTAATAAAATACATTGTAAGTTTAAGGAAGCTAACAAATAAAATTGTCCATAGTCGAATGACAAGGTTTATAGGGATTGAATAGCGAAAAAGCATTACGTCGTTGAACGCCTAGTGTCATAGACAAGAGTTCCACATCAAAAAAGTGATGGAAGGGTCTTGGGCTTGTAAGCAGTGACGCTGTACTCCCCATTAGACCTGCCATTTGGGGAGAGGGTAATGGCGCTGTGATAAGTGGCATCAGAGTCAATCCAGACCCGACTTCGATATCTCGTCAAGCGTTCCAATGGGTAGGGTAAGCAGGGGGCTCCATCTATGACGAGGGTGTCACAGGATTGGATGGGTGAGAGTGTCAGGGACAAGAGTTCCACGTCGAAAAAGTGATGGGAGGGTCCTAGATTTATAAGCGGTAGCGCTGCACACCCAATTAGATAGGCCTTTTGGGAGGAGGGTAATAACCATGTGATAATAGGCACATGATGCATAGGTCGATCAAAGATGAAAAACAAAGATAATTAAGTATTTCTACAGTCTGTTTCCTTGTAGCTCATCGTATAAAGTCAATGGACCTGAAGCAAGAGCCCTGCACATGATATGGCCAATATCAGCTTCAAATGTTGTAAGGCAAATAGTGGAATCACATATTTGTAGTTTAATTTTCTCTCCATTGTGACGATTGCATATGCCACTAAAAATTGCTTATTGATAATATTAACATTGCATTTTTCGCAAAGAATGGAAGGTTCCGAAGAGGATGTCTGGCATGGATGTCTTTGACCAGGGCAAAGGCTAGAGTGGGCGTTGCAATATTTACAGACAGAAGTATTCTTTTATTAGGGAAATACTAATATAATTTTAAGGATGCGCTTACAGTGGTTGTCACTATACGACAACCACTATAATCCACAAAGTCTGAACCTTACACTTATTATGTGTAAATCTCAACCGTTCATCTTATTTTTATTGTTAAATGATTGAAAATTTATCATGAAATCATAAATAATATTTGTAAATATTAAGGACAACGATTTCTTATGACTTGTTTGGTTGTTTCCCATTCAATATTCATTAAACAACTAAGTCAAGGCTAACAAGTGACAACTCATCTTCTTTCCCATTGGCCATGGCACAATCATAGATCTTCCGAGCCTCCACAGTTACCAGCCACATACACCAAGTTTCGGGCAACTCGTCCGGGCGCTTTCCAATTCAACCCCTAAGCCCTCGAAACCAAGCCCAACTACCAACCCACCGTTATCTTTGGCCGCCGCAGGCCAAAGGAGCCAAGCAGATGATGCCATCCTCCTCACTTTAATCCATGGCACTCACATTTTCTCTCCCCTCCGTGACATCATTCTTTGACGCAGAGATGATGTCAGCGGCAGAGAACCAGCAGTGGAACGGGGTCGTGCTAGGGAGAGAAGAACGATATCGAATCCCAGCACCGGAGAGTCGAAGGGGGCGAAGAACTTGAACGAAGGAGTCGTTAGGGGGCGAAGAACTTGAACGAAGGGGTTGCCGGTGAATGGCTGGTAATTATGGTGGCTACGGAGGTTACTGAGATGGCCTTCTGGGGGGATGGTTTAATGTTTAATGTTTACAGGTTTTTATTTTAATTTTATTACTATTTAAATCTTTGGTGATCACTGGAATGCCAAACACAATTCTATTCAATTATTTTGAACAAAATTTTAAATTTTTGTTTTATTTTTTATTTTTTTAATTAATTGTAATTAAAGAAAATAGATGGTTATGATTGATACGATACACATGTACGGTTGAGATTAACCTATTCTATAATATTTATCATGGTTGTAGCATAATGACAACCAATATAAGTTTTTGCTAATTCGAATGTCAGATCAGGATCAATTGAAGTAGAAATAAAGTATTAGGCCGAACTCTTCTTGTATGCGAACTGTCAAGGTCATAGCTATGAATAATCATCAACTTCCGAGAAACGGTAGAAAAATGGGACCTATTACAGGATATTTTATGACTCTGGGGTACTCTGGATTCTATAGAAATAATTTTTAGGGGCCAACGTTTTTAGAATGTATTCCGAAGTGCCTACTATTTTGGGTAAAGTATTAACAGGGGTTGATATTTTAAGAAATAGTTACTAGCCAAAGTTTTTCTTTGCGGCTTAGTCCTTGAACTTTCTAATTTTGCTATTTTTGCCTAAAATAAGGTTTTAAGTGCAAATACTCAACTTTTTCGGACTTTTTAAATAAAAACTAAGCTTATATTTTTGTTTAGAATTCTTATGATGACTTTACTGGTACTAGTTATCAGAATATACTACTTATATCATAAATAATATATTTTATGTGATTAATAGCCCACCATACTTAGCATAATAATTAAAGATTAATTAGAGAATTTCGATCATTATCTGAACGTGGTCGGCACTAGACTTCGACGTTCCTCTATCTTTCGATTTACAGAGATTGCTAATCTCAACTCCACATTCCTTAGATCAGGCACCTCACAGATCCGTTTTGTTTCCTACCTTGGACCATAGTCACTAATCAAGTTTTAAATATTTTTAAAGGATAGTGAGACTTTAATTAAGAAATTATAATACTTAAGACATAAGGTTCAATTGAATAACGTTTCCCGCGGGAAAACTTCTTTCATTGAAAGCTTGAAAGCGAAAATATTACAATGGAAAGCTTGAAGAGGAACTTAAGCTAAGATCATTAAAGATGTTTGCTCATAGAGAAATGGAGAATCCAAACTTCTTCTTTGTTCAAAAATGCTTAAATAACTGTGTCCCTTCACAACCCTCAATCTCTCCTTTCATAGAGGGTTGGCGATACATAGGATGCTCTAATGGCTACAGTACACACTGATTTTTTCACGTGACTATAGTGCACACTGATTTTTCACATAGATACAGTACTGCTGCTTTATTTTATAGACCTGACACTTGTCAAAATAGTACAATAATGGAGCAACCACCTTTCAATACTTTTAATGATGACAAGACTAATCATCATTATTATGTATACCATCATCTCCAATTATATTTTTCAGACCATTATTATCTAGATAATCATCAAAATTTTATTCTAATTGAAGATGCTCTGGGTCCCATTTCCCAAATAACTCAAGAAGATATTTCTTTCCTTTTTTCGATAAGAATTTTTCCACTCCAATGTCAAAGAGATAATCAAAAATATTTTCTGAGGTCGCTCCTTCCACCTTCATATACTCGCTAAACTCATTATGATAAGTGAAAGTACTATTTTCGCAATGTATCAGTGTTTTTCCTCGCTCAATTAATCTTCAACTTGTTGATAAATGTTGAAAAACCTAATGGCTTTTGCTAAAGTAAGATCAGTAGTTAATTCTCGATGTTCTGAATTCCATTCTTGTTCTTGATTTTTGGGGTCATCGAAATCAACTATTTGAAAAAGATAATGAGCTGGTTTGGCTTTTTCATTTTTATACTCGATTAGTGCAGAATGTACCTCCATATATAGGCATATGCTATTTGGGATTTTTGTTGGACCATCAGGAGATGTAAAAGTCCAATGAATCTTCTTGAACATGCATTGTTGGAATTTAGTTAGTGTTGAGAAAAATGGAAACTAGGGATCTGGGAACTCCATAAAGTAAATTATCATCCCATACTCCCAGGCTTTCATGACAGAGTCGTTTGGAGAGAGTGAATTTGCTGAGAAACTAACACCACCACCTCCAGACCTATTAGGGAAGTAGATCGTTGTACTTTAAGGCTCTCAAATATCATAAGAATAGTTATGATAATAGTTGATGCAGGCTGCATATCACTCAATGAACCGTTTTTCTTGAATATGAGAACTTACTTTTTCTTGGATATCATAAGGACATCTAAGATAATTAACTTGTAACTCTAGAAGGGAAAATCTTTGGGTTAGCAGGTAGGCTGAAGATAGTGGACCAAAGTGTGATCTACTATTTATATGAAATTCTAAATTATCAATAAGGACTTTACTAGGAGTAACCCGTCTAGTAGTCATCGTATCTCATTATGGCTTTTTCTAGCAGGAGTTCTACTTCAATGATCACAATTGATGAGTTCTCGAGTTAGACTATCTGCCAGAGAATTTTTCAATCTTTGTATATGTTCAATAGAGAAGGAAAACTGGTTAAGCCACAATTCCCAACGCATGAGCCACTCTTGCGCTTGCATATTTGATAAATTCTTTTTCACAAAACCAAGTATTCCTTTTCAATATGTTCGAATAAGAAAAAGTTCTAGGGCTGAAAAAATTAAGAACTCTTCAATTCTCCTTATAACTGCAAGTATTTTTTTCATCGTGGGATAGTTGCATTATGCCTTATTAAAGTTTCTACTGCAATATTTGTAGAGTTTTTCTCCTTCTTTGATTTTGAGTACCGCACTCCAATGCTCATTGCTAGTACCTACCTGAAGAACTAAATCATCTCCTTTATTAGGTAAATTAAGAATAGAAAGATTTTTACACATCTTTTCAAAATTTTGAACAATCTTTGTATGATTAATGGTCCATATCCAACTTAATTCTTTCTTGAGTTTCCGCTGCAATGACTTTCTCAGTTTAACTAAATCTTTAATAAAATTTGAAGTATAGGTAAGACATCCAACAAATCTTTCTAGCTGCTTCATATCTTTAATTTTTTCAGAGAAATTTTCTATTTTTTCCAGAATATGTTTTCGTAGAATGATTTGTTCAGCTTTCATTTCTAGACCTAAGTACTCAATTTCTTGTTCAACATAAATCCACTTGCTTTTGGCAAGGAAAATACCATAATCAATGCATCTTTAGGTGATAGCTAAGATGCCATCCTTGTATTGTTCTATGGTCTTCGAAAAGACACGAATATCATCGATGTAAACTAAACAACAATGATTAAGGTCTCTAAATATATTATATATTCTTCTTTGGAATATTTGAGGTGCATTTTTTAGGCCAAATGGCATTATTATCCATTCATAATATCCTTGTGGGGCACTAAATGCAGTTAAAAGAATGTTTTCCCTATCCGTCATTATCTGCTAATATCCACTTTTATAATCCATTTTTGAGAACCAAGAGGCTCCTTGAATTCTGTTGAAAGGGACTGTTTTGTTAGAAATACAATAACCATCAAAAACAGTATTATCATTAAGTTTTTTACAATTGATCATCATTCTTGCTTTTCCTCTTTTTTCTTCTGTATGATTTCTTACCATTAAAGCAGAAACTGGTGTGAGGACTCTTGCTATTCCTGATTAATCCTTTATCCAGAAGTTCTTTAATTTGTTTATCAAATTCTTGGATATCCTGGTATGTATACACCATCTGTTTGACTCGAATAATAGTGTTGGGATTTAACAAAGTAATTTTTGTAAAGGTCTTTTTTTAATCCCAAAACCTTAGTGGATTATCAAAGTAGAGTTCCTCGCATAATTTTTCTTATTATTCAACAATCTACTCTTTAATAGATAAATTGAGTAAAGAAATTATTAATGCTTCCTCGTGTTGTGCATGCATTACCTTCTCACCATGCTGGTTGCGTGTAAACTCAATTTTCTAATAAGTGTGAGCCTTGCTTAATTTTTAAATAGGAGCTGAGTGACTATTGATTGTAAAAATTATTTGATTTGTGGCAAGTGTGCATGGAGAATATAATCTCTGATAATTATTTTTAATAATCATGTAATGAGATGGTTAATTAGTAGCCCATATAACTAGTATAATACAGTGAACTCCTCCTAATTCTATGAATAACCATTCTATAGCTTCATTATTCTTGATAACGCTATTATAAGCTATCCTTACTTGTAAAGGATTTTTAGCTCTTTTCCATATAAACTATGAAAAATAATGATCTTTTCCCGAAGCATACTGAACAACCACTACCTATGTATGCACACAACTCATATTTGTTATATTCCTCTAAGCATATATTTATTGGGATATAGATGCTATTAGGATTTGTGCTAGTGACTTCATAGCATATCTTCATAGTCATGTTTTTGAATAATTCATCCTCATAATTTGGCTCACTATTAGTTCTTGTTTTGTACCCAATGGCATTTTTGTCTAGACTCATACTTCGATCCACACTGGATCTTGCACCTTCAAAGCTCATTCTACTGATTTCACTAGTCACACTAAATATATCATCTTCTTTAAGTTCTTCTTTGATTGATGAAGATCCTTCTCTCCATTCTGATCTTCTACTCATGCTTCTTAATAATTGGGGTTTGATGATAATTTTACCATTCCCATCAATTTTTATCACATTTTTTGTATTGATTTTTGTAGAGCTCGCAATGCTAGATATCCATGAATGATCAATTTTTATCTCCTGTTTGTTGGATTTAATCTTTTGAATCTTTTGCATAGGGGTAAGACTTTCAAATTTTTCTACATCTATTATTGTGACCTTAGTCTTTAGATTTATAGCATTATCTAATTTGTAGATAATTTTTCAAAATATCCTTAATGGATACCCTCCTCTTTTCATGTCCATTCCAATTGTTTTTATGTTGAGGAATATGAAATTTTTAGCGAATTCATCTTTTAGGCTTTCATAATATTCAGGTCAACAATGAATCCTACTTATCCATTACGCAAGTTATTCTTAATCCATGTGATAATTTGATTATTATATTTGGTATGCCTAATATCATAGAGTAAAGTATAAAGATCAATATCCTCGCTATAATATTTTAATGGAGTGATTTGCACTTGGACACCTCAACAAGGATATATCTATACTTTCTATCTTTGTTATACTTAAGGATGTTTTTCCAATTAATGCAATTTACTTCTTCCACATCATACTCACAGTTTTTTTATCTCTAAATCTCCTTCCATCATCTCACATATATACTTACTCTTTAATTGAAAGATAAATTTTAGTAGATCATATCTT
This sequence comes from Carnegiea gigantea, assembly GCA_029747015.1. NCBI lineage: Eukaryota > Viridiplantae > Streptophyta > Magnoliopsida > Caryophyllales > Cactaceae > Carnegiea > Carnegiea gigantea. The sequence continues at coordinate 19,026 of JAKOGI010002292.1, forward strand.
TCTGAATTATGAGAAGAACTCAGTCTCTTTTAACTTACTCGTGATCATTGTTTACAACAAACTTTTCCTCTTGAAGATAACCAAGACTAACTGAGCTACTTTCCATCATATGATTTGTTTCTTCATAATCACTTTCTTGATATTCATTGTCCAAGATAATTTCAACAATTCCTTTGTTGTTATTTAGGGGTACGTCTAATGCCTCATCTTCTAGGCTACCCAAGGTTTCAAAAGACTTGTTATTCTTCCCACTTTTGCATTCATTAGCATAATATCCTACTTCTCCGCATGCCCAGCATTTGCAGTTGTTTTTCCCTGTAAGACAATAAGTTGTTTTTCTAAAAAATCTACATTTTTTAAGACTTGGTTTGTTATAACATGTTCTTTTATATCTCTATCCCCTTTTCTTATTAAAGCTCTTTTTCTTATATAATTTTCTTTTTCATCTCCTTTCAGGTTCTTTTCCCCATTGGTGAGGCGAATCTCAGTAAGTTAGGAATTGTTTCTTAATTTTCTTTTGCTTTTGGAGATCAAGACATTGATCATTGCCCCATATTCTTAGATAAGAGATTCTCAAACCAAGGGTATCAATGACATCTGCTCGTTCAAGCCATTCAATGTATTTTTCATTAATTATGGAATTTATAGGAAATGACAATTTGTCATAAAACATACCAAGATTGGTTTCATTATGCCCAATTTTGTAATAATATTGACTAAATTTAGCAATATAATTTTTTAGATATCTCATATCCCATAATTCTATATTACCAATCTTTATCTGCCATGTCTTTTCTTCAGAATCAAGTTTAGCTCTGATAAATTCTGTTTTAATTTCCTTGCGTAGATTTTTAAACATTGCAGCCGACGTTTCCCTCATTCTGAATGTATTTTTACCATCTTCATTTAATGAATCATACCAATCAGGTATAGTGTTAGAAAAACTATGTTCGATGTAATTTAGAAAATTTACAGCAGTCCATATAGTGCTTAGGTTTAAAATACTATTTATGCCTCTTTTTCTATGTTCAAATATTTCTTCTCTATTACAAGCTCCATCTATATTTAAGATGCATCCAGTTTGACTAATTGGAATAAGGCCAACTTCTTCGAATGTTGTAGTTTTTCTTAGGATGAACCTGAACGAAAAATTGATTGCTCGTCCTGCTAGAATGTACCAAGGTCTTATTGAATGAGTATTTCTTCTAGAAGGTTCATCAAATTCTACAGGTTTAGGAATAACATTGTTAACTAGATTGGTCTCTATCTCACCTAAGTCGAGCTCTTCTCCAATTTCATTAATCTTATCTTTAACAGCTGTTTTACCATATTTTTTATCCAATTTTCTTCTAATTTCTTCTAAAGGTAACACATTTAGATCCTCTAATTTAATAAGGTTCATCTGCTAATATATTTCTTCTTTTAGTAAGACATTATTAGTTGGTTTACTATTATTCGATAATACATCATATTTATCACTAATTACGCCCATGATTTCATTTAGTTCCTTTGGATTCTGTTCTTTCTCAAATAAATTTTGTAGTTCTTGAAGAGTATATTGCTTATACACCATCTTCTTCTTCTTTTGCTTTTTCAGCAAATTTTTCACTTGATTTTTCTCCTACTTCTTTTTGGATTTTTATATCGTGCAAAGGAAATGACATCTTTTTTTTGGATTTTGGAAATGATATTTATGCTGAAATGGAGTACTAATACTAGAAGTAGCTTTTTCATTATGTCTTACTTCGTTAACTAGAGAAATGTGAGTTATAGATATTTGCTTCTTAAGCTCCTTGATTTCATTCTTAATTTTCTCTAATTCCACTTTTAATTGTAAAACTATAGCAGTGATATAGTTAAATTAAGGTGCTATTGGAGAAAGGCCTTTTGGAGAGTGAACAGTATGTGAATAATTTGATCTAGGGCAAGCAGGTGATGATTCTAGTATTAATCACAGTTAATTAGCTTAATTAATCATTAATTAGCTTAATTATCTTAATTATTTTTGGTCATGTGATTCTAATACCAATTGAAAGAGAGCCTCGAGTAGTACTTGTAAGGAAAAATTCACGTGTGCAAATTTTAGATTTTCAAAATTTTTTAGGATTTGGGTTAAAATGCAAAATCAAAGTTTAAGGACTAAAAAGAAAATGAAAACAGTAAACGGTCCCCTTAAAATAGTTTTCACAAAATATTGCCCCTTTTAAATATATTCTAATAACTGGTCCCCTAGTTATAATTTCCACCCAAAATGAGATACCTGACAGTGATAATTTTCATATATACATAGGTGGATCTACTTGTATAGAAGGGTATCCATGGATATCCCTCTCCCAAAAACAATTCTAGTGGGCTATTTTAAATGGGGTTAGATTGCTATATCTGGACACTCTTAAATTAGTTCCAAAAAATTATAGACACACTTTAAATAAATCTAGCCCACGTATTGATATTTTTAATTTCTTTAAATATCAAAAGTACAGTTATAAACTCGGAATTTAATAGACAAGTAAAATTAAATTAAATGCACCTAAGCCCAAATTTATTTCTCCCTTCCCCCCATCTAGGGTGTAAACTTTTACTTTTATCTAATTCTAATCCCTTTAATTTTCTTTTAAAGTTATTATTTTATTTTTTCTGTTGTTTAGTTGCAATGTGTTTTTCGTATAGACTTCTCTCACTTGGCCATAATGATCGATTTGAACTTGATGCTATTTCTTTTTTCACCCCTTTTGGTGCGATTAACTGGTGTAGATTACTTGTCTGTAGTTGTATTTCATATTTGACATGTTCACTTCAAGTCTAAATTTTTTTTTTTTTATTGCTTGGTGTTGATGACTTTCCTTTGTAACTGACAATTTTAGTAAGTACTACACAATTGTAACATTCTACAATTTTTGTGCAATTTATGTATCAAATTCAAAATGTGAAAAATCACAAAGAACAAATATAGTACTAGAGGTACCATAGATTTTTGGGGGAATTTTTAACTTTTTGTACCTCGTGATTTGACAAGTTAATATTTTTAACCCCCAGGTTTGTGGATTAATTTTTTTATACCCTGAGCTATGACGTTCTGATTTTTCACTACCTTCTGGAAACTTGTAATTATTTCATACCTCCCTTGCTCTTTTCTTTTTTACTTTCAGTCCAAAAACTCTTAGAAATTGCATACAAGTCCCTGGAATGAGAAAAATACGCAAATAAGTTGTTTTTAGAGGTTGTTTCAAGAAATATGCTTGATTTAACTGATTAAACTTCTTATAATGATTTTACTGGTACTATTATCATAATCTACCATTTAAATCTTAGATATTATACTTTCTGCGGTTATAGGCCCACCAGGCTTAGCAAAATAATTAAAGCTTAATTACAGAGTTTCAACCATTACCTGAACTTTGTCGGTGTTAAATCCTAGCGTTTCTCTAGCTTTCAGTTCATAGAGATTGCTTATCTCAACCAGACCTTATTTAGATCAGGTAAAGTACAGATCTGTTTCGTTTGCTACCTCAGATCGTAGTCACTAATCACGTTTTAAGTATTTTAAAGGATAGTGAGACTTTAATCAAGAAATTCTAATATTTAAAATATAAGGTTCAATTGAATAATATTCCCTACTAAGAAACTTCTTTTATTGAAAGCTTGAAAGTGGAAATATTACAATAGAAAGCTTTTGATGATGGACTTAAGCTAAGATTATTATAGATGCTAGCTCAGAGAGAAATAGAGAATCCCGACTTCTCTTGTGCTCAAGAATGCTCAAATGACTGTGTTCCTTCTCAGCACTTGACCGCTCCTTTCGTAGAAGGTTGGGGGCACATAGGATGCCCTAAAGGAGCTACAGCACATAATGATTTTTCACATGGATATAGTACGCATTGATGGTTAGAGTATATTACTTTATTTTACAGACTAGAGACTTGTCAAAATAGTATAATAATGAAACAACCACTTTTAGAGCTTTTAATGATGACAAGACTAGTTATCATCATTGAGATTTTACATGCCTTCATCTCAAATTATATCTTCCAAGCCATCATTATTGGGATATTCATCAAAACCTTCATCTAATTGAAGATACTCTGGGTCCCATTTCTCAAATAATTCCAAAAGGTATTTCTTTCCCTTTTCTAATAAGAATTTTTCAGCTCCAACGTCAAGAGATAATCAAAGATATCTTCAGAGACTACTCCATCCACCTTCATGTGTTCTTTAAACTTATTGTCATAGGCAAAAGTAGCATTTTTACAATGCGTTATCGTCTTTCCTTGTTCAATTAATGCCCAAGTTTGATGATAAATATTGTAAAAACTAATGGCTCTTACTAAAGTAGGATCAATAACAAATCGTTCTCATTCTGAAAAACAGTCTTGTCGTTAATCAGAGGGATCATCGTAATCAACAATCTGAACAGAACAATGGGCTGGTTTGGCTCTTCCATTTTCATATTCGATTAGTGCACAGTTTATCTCCAAATATAGGAGTCTGGTATATGAAATTTTTGTTAGACCATTAGGAGATGTAAGAATCCAATGGATCTTCTTGAACATGCATTGGTGGAACTTGGTTAGTGTTGAGAAAAATAAGAACTTTGGATTTGCGATTTCCATAAAGTAAACTATCATCCCGTGTTCCCATGCTTTAATGAGAGGATCATTTGGAGAGATTGAGTTGGCTGGGAAACTAACGCCACCAACTCTAGACTTATCCGAAAAATAGATCATTGTACTCCAAGACTCCCAAATATCATAAGAATAATTATTATAATAATCGATGCAAGCTGCATACCACTCGTTGAACCATTTTTCTTGATCGTGAGAGCTCATTTTTTCATAGATATCATAAGGACATCTGAGGTAATTAAGTTGTAGCTCTAGTAGGAAAAATCTTTGGGCTATTAGGTTGGCAAAAGAAAGTAGATCAAAGTGCAATCTACTTTTTATATGGAATTCTAAGTTATCAATAAGGACTTTACTAGAAGGTGAAACCCATTCTAGTAATGATGACATTTCGTTATGGATTTCCTGCTTTTCGGAAAAAGAGTCTATTTTGATGATCACCATTTGCGAGTTCTTAAGTGAAACTATCTGCCAAAGAGTTCTTCGATCATTGTATATGTTCAATAGAGAAGGAAAACTGGTTAAGACATAATTGCTAATGCAGGAGTTGTCCATGCGCTTGTATATTTGATACGTTCCTTTTCACGAAACCAAGTATTCCTTTGCAATCAGTTCGAATAAGAAAATATTTTGGTCCAAAAAAATTAAAAACTTTTTTATTCCCCTTATGACCACAAGGATTTCTTTTTCAATTGTGGGATAGTTGCATTCTGTCTCATTAAAACTTCCACTGTAATATTTACAGAGTTTTTTCTCTTCTTTGATTTTGAGTATCACACTCCAGTGCTCATTGTTGGCATCTGTCTCAAGAATTAAATCATCTCCTTTATTGGGCAAATTAAGAACAGGAAGATTTTTACATATCTTTTTGAAGTTTTGAATAATATTTGTATCATTAATGGTCTATCTCTAATTTACTTCTTTCTTGAGTTTCTGCTGCAGTGGTTTTATCAGTTTACCTAATCTTTAATGAAGTATGAAGCATAGGTAAGACATCCAAGAAACAATTCTAATTGCTTTCTATCTTCAATCTTTTCAAGAAAATTTTCTATTTTTTTAAAATATGCTTTTGAAGGATGATTTGTCTAGCCTTTATCTCTAGGCCTAAAAACTCAATTTTTTGTTCAGTATAAATTGCACTTATTCTTACCAAGTATAATGCCATGATCAATGCATCTTTGGGTGACAGCTAAGACACCACCTTTGTTTTGTTCTAAAGTCTTTGAAAAGACAAGGATATCATTGATGTAAGCAACAATGATTGAGGTCTTTAAAGATATTATCCATTCTTCTTTCGAATATGCGAGGTGCATTTTTAAGACCAAATAGCATTACTATCCATTCATAATGTCCTTGTGTGGCACTAAATGTAGTTAGAGGAATGCTTTCCTCATCCATCTTTATCTGCCAATATTCACTTTTGTAATCCATTTTCGAGAACTAAGAGGCTCCTTGAATTATGTTAAAAAGGACTATTTTATAGGAATATAATAACCATCAAAGACAATATTTTCATTAAGCTTTTTATAATTGATTACCATTCTTATTTTTCCTCTTTTTTCTTCGGCGTAATTTCTCACCATGAAAGCGGGAGTGGTGTGAAGACTCTTGCTATTTTTAATTAATCCTTTATCCAGAAGTTCTTTGATTTGTTTATCAAATTCTTAGATATCGTGGTGTGTATACACCATTTGTTTGACTCGAATAATGGTATTGGGATTTAATAATGTAATTTTTGCAAATATCTTATCCTTGTCCCAAAATTTTAGTGGATTATCAGAGTAGAGTTCTTTGCATAATTTTTCTTATTATTCAATAGTCTGCTCTTTAATAGATAATTCAAGTAATGAGATTATCAATGCTATCTCACGTTGTGCTGGCATTACCTTCTCATCACACTAGCTGCGTGTAAACTCAATTTTCTGATAAGTGTAAGCCTTACTTAATTTTTCAATAGGAACGGAGTAACCATTAATTATGAATATTATTTGGTTTATGGTATGTGTGCATGGAGAATATAATCTCTGAAAATTATTTCTAATAATCATACCGTGAGATGGTTGATTGGTAACCCATAGAACTTAGTAGAATACATTAAACTCCTCCTAATTTTGTGAATAACCCTTCTATCGTTCATTGTGGCTCATAATACTATTATCAGCTATCCTTACTTGTAAAGGATTATTGGCTTTTTTCCACATAAATTCTGAAAATAATGATCTTTTCCCAAAGCATACAGAACAACCACTATCAATATAGGCACACAACTTATATTTATTATATTCCTCTAAGCATACATTTATTGGGATATAGATGATATTAGGATTTGTATTAGTAGCTTTATAACATATCTCCATAGTCACATGTTTGACTAATTTATCCTCATAGGTTGGTTCACTGACAGTTCTAGTTTTGTACCCAATGACCTTTCTTTCTAGATTCATACTTCAATCTACAGTGGTTGTTACAGATTTAAAACTCATTCTACTCATTTCACTGGTCATACTAATTGTATCGTTTTTTTTAAGTTCTTCTTTTGCTGATGAAGATCCTTTTCCCCAATTTGATCTTGTATTCATGCTTCTTGATAATTGGGATTTCATGGTGATTTTTTCCTCCTCATCACTTTGTTATTATATTTTTCTTATTGATCTTTGTAGGGTTAGCAAAGCCAAATATCCACGAATGATCGATTTTTATCTCTTGAGAATTGGACTTAATCATCTAGATCTTTTACATAGGGGTAGGATTTTCAAATTTTTCTACTTTTATTATTGTTACCTTAGTTTTTGGGTCTATTGTATTATCTAATTTGTAGATAATTTTTCAAAATATCCATAACAGATATCCTTCTATTTTCATGTCCATCCCAACTATTTTTATCTTAGGAGATAAGAAATTTTTAGCAAATTCATCTTTTAGACTCACATAATATCCTGGTCGACAGTTAAATCCTACTGACCCATTATATGAATTGGTATTTATCCCTGTGATAATTTGATTATTGAATTTAGTATGCCTAATATCACAGAGTAAAGTGTAAATATCAATATCTTTACCATAATACTGTAATGGAGTGATTTGAACTTTGACACTTCTGACTTGGATATACCTATACTTCCTATCTTTATTATGCTTAAGGATATTTTTTGAATTAATGAGATTAATTCTCCAACTTCATACTCACAATCCTTTATCTTCCAATTCTTCTTCCATCATTTCACATACGTATTTGCTTTTTAATAGAAAGATGGATTTTTTATAGATGATGTCTTTTTGGATTATGGGAAGAACCCAATCTCCTTTGACTTCCTCATGATCATTGTTTACCACAAATTTTTCTCCTTGAAGATCACCAAGGCTGGTAGAGCTACTCTCCATCATATGACTTGTTTCTTCATAATCACTTTCTTCATATTCATTGTCCAATATGATTTCAACAATCCCTCTGTTATTATGTAGGACTAGGTTTAATGCTTCATCTTCACTACGTTCAATATACTGTAGGCTTCCTAAGATTTCAATGAACTTGTTATTCTTCCTATTTTTGCATTCATTACCAAAATGTCATCCTTCTCCACATGCCTAGTATTTGCCGTTGTTTTTCCCTCTAGGACAATAAGCTGGACTCCCGAAAAATCTACATTTTTTATGACTTGGTTTGTTATAATATTTTCTTTTATATTTCTCTGCCCTTTGCTTATTAAAGCTATTTTTCTTATAGAATTTTCGTTTTCTTCTCCTTTTAGGCTCTTTTCCTGATTGATGAGGTGAATCCTAGTAAGTTAGAAATTGCTTCTTAATCTTCTTTTGCTTTTAAAGATCAAGACATTAATCATTGACCCATTTTCTTAAATAAGAGATTCTTGAATCAAGGGTATCAATGACATTTGTTCGTTCAAGCCATGCAATGTATTTTTCATTAATTATAAAATCTATCGGATACGGTAATTTATCATAGAATATACCAAAATTAGTCTCATTGTGCCCAATTTTGAATAATATTGACTAACTTTAGTAATATAATTTTCTAGATATCTCATATCTCATAATTCTATGTCATTAATCTTTCTCTGCCATTATGTTACTTTTTCTTCTGAATCAAGTTTAGCTCCAATAAACTTAGTTTCAATTTACTTACATAAATTCTTGAATATTGCAGCTGGTGTTTCTATCATTCTTAATATGTTTTTACCATCTTCATTTAATGAATCATACTAGTCAGCTATAGCGCCAGAAAAACTATGTTCAATGTAATTTAGCAAATTTGCAGCAGTCCAGGTAGTGTTTTAGTTTAAGATACTATTCATGCCTTTTTTCTAATGTTCAAATATTTCTTCTCTATTACGAGCTCTATCTATATTTAAGATATATCCCGTTTAACTAATTGGGGTAAGATCAACTTCTTCAAAGATTGTAGTCTTCCTTGGGATGAACTCGAAGGAAAAATTGGTTACGTCCTGCTGGAACGTATCTAGGTCTTATAAAATAAGTATTTCTTCCAAAATGTTCATCAAATTCTTCAGGCTTAGGAGCAACATTGTTATCCAGATTAGTCTCTATTTCACCTAAGTCGAGTCCTTCTCCAATTTTATTAATCTTATCTTCAACAACCAGTTTACCATATTTTTTATCCAGTTTTTGTCTGATTTCTTCTAAAGTCAGATCTTTTAGTTTAATAAGGTTCGTCTACTGATATATTTCTTCTTCTAATTGGACATTATTAGTCTCTTCATTATCATCAGATAACATGTTATATTTGTCACTAATTGTGCTTCTAATCATATTTAATTCTTGTGGATTTTATTCTTTCTCAAACATGTTTTGTAATTCTTCAAGAGCATACTGATTATACTCCATCCTCTTCTTCTTTTTCTGCTTTTTCAGCCGATTTTTAACCTGATTTTTCTCCTACTTCTTTTTGGATTTTAATATCATGTAAAGGAAATGAATTTTTATTTTATGGTTTGAAAAGGATATCTATACTGAAATGGAGTACTATCACTGGAAGTAGATTTTTTTCTATACCTAACTTCGTTAACTAAGAGAGGTGAATTACAGATATTAGCTTTTCAAGCTCTTTAGCTTCTGTCTTAATTTTAGCTAATTCTGCTTTTAATTCTAAAACTATATCAGTGATATAGTTTAATTGAGGTGCTATAGAAGAAATTCCTTTCGATGAGTGAATAATATGTGAATAATTCGGATCAGGGCAAGCCGGCGATGATTCAAGCATTAATCACAGTTAATAAGCTTAATTCTCTTAATTATTTTTTGTCACGTGGCTCTGATACCAAATGAAAGAGGACTAAAAATAGTACTTAATGAGAAAAATTACACATGCACAAATTTAAAATTTTTGAAAGTAAGTTTTAAGGATTGGGGTTGAAATGCAAATTCTAATAGTTTAGGGATTTAAGAAAAATGGAGGGTACCTAAAAATTTCAGTTAGTAAACGTTGAGGTACAAAATTATTCACTCTAAAACATTAGGTCTGAAAAAATTAATGTCGCATATGTCGAGGACTAAAATGTTAACTTTCCTTTTGGGGGAGTAAAAAAGTGGAGTATATTATTATTACCTGTCAGCTTTTGCTAGTGTAGAAATACGAGATAGAACTTTTGGGAAAAAAAGAGACGGAATGTTTGTATAGAACAGACTATTATAGTATGCATCACATACTTTTTATTGGTGTTGTACATTAGTGATAATGTTAATAGATAGGCACCCCTATTTTAAACATCTAGATCTGCTACTAATAGAATATTCAATGTATTACAGATGTATAATTATTATGATTTAATTGGGTTATTCTATTCAAAACAAAAAATTAAATTACTTTTCCACACCCCTGGATCTTTTGCACACAAATTATCTTCCGGTAATACAATTTAGAAATTGGGTAAAATTTACTTGATTTTTAATATTATGACCTTTCACATTATTCAATCTAATTCATGGCTCCTCCATATTGGTTTTGACTCTGCCTTAATGTGACAAATTCATGATGCGAAACGAAGGTTAGCACAAGGATTTGTGCAACAGGCAAACTATATTACAGAAACAAATATTGTAAATATTTTGTTTTACATTTCTTGCATATATTTTGTGATATTTTGTGAAAATTTTCGATTGCTTGGAAGCCAAGTTAGGTAAGTTTAGGAGATGTGTTTGATTACAACTCAACTTTGTAAACATGCTTGATGTATTTAAGCCATAGACTCGGCCCTGGCAAGAATGAATGAAGCAAAAATATTTCTTCCATATTCCAGCCTTGTTTATTTCATGGTACCAAAGCCTCATTCCTCTTAACTCTATCATCATCTCGACATGGCCACGCATTCACCATACTTCCTCCATCCCTCGGACTCTCCGGGGGCTATCATAACCGTAATAAAATTTGACTGAAAAAATTACGATTTATGGGAAGAAGCAGTTAGGACCTCATTGAAATCCAAGAACAAACTTGGATTCATCGATTGTACAATTACTAAACCAGAAAGCAAAGGAAAGGAAGTTACGGATGAAGAAAGGGCGTGGGAGATGGTGAGCTCCATGGTTATATCATGGATTATGAATGTTATTGAACCTAGACTCCACAAAAGCGTAGTATATATTGATACTGCCTTTAAACTCTGGGAAAATATTAAGAAATGGTATGCAATGCCGAATATTCCCAGGATCCATAGACTAAAGACGAAAATTGCATCTTGCAAGCAAAATCGACAAGATGTAGTTGACTTCTTTTCAAAATTGATGGGTTTATGAAATGAACTCGACAACTACGTACAAATTCCAGCATATACCTATGGAGCCGCCAGAAAAATAGTGAAGTTCATGGAAGAAGACAAGGTTCATTAGTTTCTGATAGGGTTAGATGATGATTCCTTTTCAACTGTACGAAGACAGATATTAGGATTGGAAACTCTACCATCATTGGACAAAATTTACAATATGGTGCAATAGGAACAGAACCATAAATCGATGATGGCTGATCGGGATCTCAAAATTGAGAATATACGCGCCTTTGTCGTGTCATACATAGCTCGACCAAGCGATATGTAAGGCGAGAGACCCAGTTGCAAACACTTCGACAAGCTGGGTCATAAGGAAGCTTAGTGCTTTGAGTTGGTTGGATATCCACCTGGGTGGACTGTTTGGGGAGGAAAAGGTAGCAGGGACAAAAACCGAGGTGCCCGGAGCAGTGCCGGGCATGGACAAGGACGAGAGGCAGTGAACACTACTCAAGTTTATGCAGAACCAGGAGGTAATGCCGAGGAGTTTCACACCACTACCACAACCGGGTTTACTCCTGAATAGGTACAAAGGCTCCTGAGTCTCATTGAGACACCTAAGTCCGAGTACGAAAAGCTGTCAGGTAAACAAATTTGGTTACTTAAGTCTAGCGCTTCATGTCATATGACAGGTTTTTTAGAGGAATTGTGTGATGTTTGTAACATAGAATCAATTCCAGTTGAATTGCCTAATGGAAGTCTTACAATGGCCACGAAACAGGGAATTGTCTAATTAAACCCGAATATGAAATTATGACATGTTTTATATGTTCCGGGTCTAAATTATAGCTTAATTTCTATTACGCAATTAATTGAAGAAAATGCTTACGATGTAACATTTACTAAGAAGTTATGCATGAGAAAGGACCTTATCTCGAGGTGCCTGATTAGAGTGGGTGAGCCTAGAAGAGGGGTCTACTACTTGAAGACTTTACCACCAACAAGTATTCAAGTTAATAAGGTGTTATCTTATGATGTACAGCATCGTAGATTAGGGCATTCTTCAAGACAGGCTTTGTTGAATTTTTCTAGTATTAGTTGTCAAGGAACTAAGAATGATTTATATGATGTGTGCCTAAGGGCCCAACAAACTCTCAAACACTTTTCCCTTAGTGAAAATAAAGCAATGAATTGTTTTGACCTTATACATTGCGACATCTGGGGCGTATATCATGTTAAGTCATTTTTGGGTGCCAAATATTTTCTCATTATAATTGATTATGCTAGTCGGGCTGTTTGGGTCTATTTAATGAATGAAAAGAGAGAGGCCTCTCAACTCTTAATGGATTTTTGTGTAATGGTTAATACACAATTTGGGACCAATGTGAAAATTATTAGGAGTGACAATGGTGCCAAGTTCACATCTAATCCCTTTAGAAAATTCTATAGAGAAAAGGGAATCATTCATGAAACGAGTTATATAGACACTCCACAATAAAATGGAATGGTCGAAAGGAAACATTGACATATCCTAAATGTTGCTAGGGCTTTGTGATTTCAAGCGAATTTGCATTTAGATTTCTGGGGAGAATGTGTTCTAACTGCAACATACCTCATTAATAGAATAGCATCAGCCATACTTCAGTGGAAAACTCCCTATGAGATGCTTTTTCAAGCTAAACCATCTTATGATCATTTGCATGCGTTTGGGTTATTATGTTATGTGTCTAGTCTTCAAAGGCCCAAATATAAGTTTGCATCTAGAAGTCGCAAATGTGTTTTTGTCGGATATCGTTTTGGGAAAAAGCGGTGGAATGTTTATGATTTAAAAACCGGAGATATTTTTGTAAGTAGAGATGTAATATTTCATGAGGATATGTTTCCTTTTACTGCTCAAGTTACTAACCAGGAAAGCATGATAAACTTTGGGAGGCAAGACAATGTGTATCTGGAGGATGATTTCTTTGATTTTGGGCATTGTGTGATGGGTGAAGAAGCCGGGCCGAGTCACCAGCCCAGCAGTCTAGCAGCACACTTCAGTCTACTACCCGAGCAAGCCGGTCCTTAGGAGTCCAATCTCAGCATGGGCTAAGGAAGGCTTGTGGACAGGGGGAGCAGTGAATTGGCCCAGCCCAAGATCATTGTTGGACCTTCACAAGAACCCAATGGGGTTTCAGTCCAGCCCACCGAACAAGTTAGGCCATGAACTGGGCCATCAGATAGCAGCCAGGTTTCGACCATGAGAGGCGGGAACGTCAGACCTCGAGCCAACTACAGGACTATATATGCTATTGCACTTGTACCAAAGAAACCTCTTCTCCATCTCAGGCAACATCCTCACTTCCTAAGTCCCCTCAGGTAAGCATTATCCCATTGCTCATTATGTTACATGTGATAAGTTTTCTAAACCGCATAGAAATTACTTTGCTGCTATTTCTAAAATTGTCGAGCCTAGATTCTTTCATACAGTAGTGTAGGACCTAAAGTGGAAAGAGGCAATGGCCAACGAGATCAAAGCACTTGAAGAAAACAACACATGAGTGTTGAGACTTTACCACCAGGGAAGAAACCCATTTAACTGCAAATGGGTATTCAAGATCAAGTACAAATCTGATGGGAGTGTCGAAAGATATAAGGCTCGGCTGGTGATTTGGGGAGATGAACAGATTGAGGGATTCGATTATAATGAAATGTTTGCTCCCGTTGCCAAGATGACGAGTATAAGGACGTTTCTTGCAGTAACTGCAGCAAAGGGATGGGAACTACACCAAATGGGTGTTAATAATGCATTCCTACATGGTGATCTTGATGAAGAAGTTTATATGCGTATGCCACCAGGTTTTCAGACAGCTAATCCAAACAGGGTATGTCGATTACGGAAATCCCTTTATGGCTTGCAGCAATTACCTCGGCAATGGTTCGCCAAGCTTCCTTCAAAAGTGCCGGAGTATGGTTTTACCCGTTCCTATGCAGACTATTCGCTTTTCACTTACAACAAGGGTGAAAAGTTCATGGCTCTCCTTGTGTATGTGGATGATATTATTCTCACAGGAAATGACTCTAAGCTATGTATAGATTTCAAATCCTATTTGGATCGATATTTTCGTATTAAGGACCTTGGGTCTTTGAAATATTTCCTGGGCATTAAAGTTGCAAGGAATGCCCAAGGACTATTTCTGTGTCAACAGAAGTATGCTTTGGAGATTATTGATGAATGTGGCCTTTTGGGCTCTAAGCCTGTTGACTCCCCTATTGAACTAAATCACAAACTTACCTAGGCCTCTAATAAACCATTGAGTAATCCCACTCAATATCGCTGCCTGATAGGGCGATTAATCTATCTCACCATTACTCGCCTAGAATTATTTTATACAGTTCACATTTAGCTCAGTTTATGCAAGATCCTAAGGAAGATCATATGGAAGCAGCTCGCATGATCCTACAATATCTTAAAGGGAATCCTGGACAAGGCATCTTGTTGCGCAGTGATTCAGATTTACCGGTTTATGCTTTCTGTGATTCTGATTGGGGCGTTTGTCCTTTAACCAGGCGATCCTTAACTGGTTTCCTTGTAACTCTTGGTGGATCCCCTATAGCATGGAAGACAAAGAAACAAGGGACTGTGACTCGCTCCTTTGCTGAAACCGAATATAGAGCCATGGCTACTGTCACTAGTAAAATGATCTGGATCAAGTCCTTGCTAGGGGCTATGGGATGTTTCTTGGATAAACCCATGAATCTCTATTGTGACAATCAAGCGACTCTTCATATTGTCAAGAACCCTATCTTTCACAAAAGGACCAAGCACATTGAGATTGATTGCCATTTTGTTAGGGAGCGATTACTTTCAGGTGATCTTGTCACAGGCTATGTAGCTTCCAAACTTCAAGCGGCAGACATTTTCACCAAAGCCCTCGAAAAGTAGCAGGTTATGTTTCTCAAAGGCAAGATGGGCATGATCGATCCTCACGCTCCACCTTGAGGGGGAGTACTACAAAAACAAATATTGCAAATATTTTGTTTTATATTCCTTGCATATATCTTGTGATATTTTTTGTTAATTTTCGGTTGCTTGGAAGCCAAGTTAGGTAAGTTTAGGAGATGTGTTTGATTACAACTCAACTTTGTAAACATGCTTGATGTATTTAAGCCATAGACTCGGTCCTGGCAAGAATGAATGAAGCAAAAATATTTCTTCAACATTCCAGCCTTGTTTATTTCAGGCTACAACTGTTGTGGCCTTTGGTAAGGTGTTGTTTCATTTGTCAATCAATATATTGTAGTGCTTTAACTTCTTGAGTTGGGGTAACAAAATCGTATACACATAGGGAGTCTATGCTCTAACAGTTGAAGTGCTCTTTGAAATTATTGAAACTTCTCACTTATGGCGTCGATCAGATGACATCCCTACCGATAATGGTAATTTTGTTGTCATTGTTGATGCCTTGATGGTGGTGTTGTGCGCAGAGACTCGCAGAAGTATTTGAACATTATTTGAATAAATGTAAGAATTGACAGTGTAATTTTTTCTAAGGAAAAACTAATATTGTATTTAGCTTCGGTGAATAAATGGCATAATGCACTTGGGCCCGGTTCTTTTTTATGATTAACATAGATAAATTTGTTACTCACAACTTTCTATAACTCCTTACAACTCTTTATACATTCTTACAGTTCTAACAGATTCTTAAAATTTCTTGCATCTTCTTATAACTTCTTAAAACTCTTATAGCTTATTGTTATATTGATTTTCTAGTCCTTTCAAAACATTTTGAATGGCATTATTAAAAATTTTAGTTGATCAGTTTTGTCATTTTAATATAAAAAGTTTCTTCTATTTTAAGAAAACCAATCACATCTCACATTTTGAAAGTTTCATTTTTTTGTTAATGTCATCTTAACATTTTGAAGATTTTTTATTTTATTCATATTTTATTACTATTATCTTTAAAAATTAATGTTAGAATATTAAGTTTGAATGATTTTCATTCTGAAAGGTTGTATTCATTTTTGTTAAGAAAACTTGATGTGTTTTCTGAAGGATTTAATTTAGTTACGGTTTTTTATTTGCTTATAAATAAAGAAAGTAAAACTGTATAAAATGATAACCTCAATGTTTGGTAGTTGGGAATAGATTACATGCTTTTTTTAATGGTTCTATTAACTTTTGATTAGCTGTTTATTTCAATGTTATTTGCTAATAGAAAAAGGAGATGTGTAAATAAAAGCAATCCCATTGTGCTTTGCTAGTTGCCAACACGTTACATATTTAAAGAGGTTCTATTTGTTTTGTGCTTAATAACTATATTATTTCACGATTATTTTGGTTGAACAAGACAAGAATTGTAGAAGAACAAAATTTATCTATGGTACCATTCTAAGATTTAGTAAATATTTGTATGACTTCTAGATTATTTACAGTTTCTTACAACTACATTTATAACTTCTTGCTCTTACAACTTCTTACATTTTTTTATAACTCGTTGTAATTCTTGCATCTTCTTACACATTTAGATAACTTTTTGCATTGTCATGTAACTTATAAGTATTTGTCATAACAAAAATGGGCAGGGCCTTAGCGTTTTGGGACGGGTCTCTTTTTAAAGGAAAGTTAAAAATTATTTATTACTTAGATCCTTTGATACTTTGTGCATTAATTTTTTGAATCTAAAATTATAGAAATGAATTTTTTTATACATTACAATTTGAACCTATTAACAGACGAAGGAAAATGACTAACGCCTAAGGGCCTATTTGTTTTTAGCATTTTGAAGGACTTATTAGCAGATCGGAGTAGTTTGGAGTACGTTTAACTAGCAGGTAGTAAATACGTTGGAGCAGATTTGAGTGTTTTTGTTGCGATTTTTTGAATGTTATGATTATTTTAAGTGAAAATACATTACATTTTTGTAACATTAGTTTATAATAGATTTATGAAAATAATGCAACAGAATAGTTGGGTAACAATTAATATTTTTCAACTTTTTCTTAATTTCAAATCGGCCCATTAATGCAATTTATATATGTAAACATGTGATAAATCAAATCTACTTCTATTATATTTTCAAACTAATCCATTAATTTCAAACCAAGTTATAAATATTCAAATATATATATAAGATAGTAAAGTAAATATAAATATTATTGGTATACTAGTGTACATGCCGTGCTTCACACGGTCATGGATAATTCTTCATTTAAGACTTAAATTATTGGCTAATGAGTTGTAATTTGTATAAATGTTAGAGATGTGATTATAGACTTTGAATTATTATTTTTGTGGAATAATGAGTTTCTAAATGATTGACATGGTTGATAGTAGTAAGAATATAGTCTATAATACAGTATAATGCAACGTCATTCGCAACTTGGGTTTCTACATGGGGAAAACCATAATCCATTTATAATCTTGGGACCTTTTGAAGTACGTCATAAATTACAATATAAGTTTCACGTGTTTTCACAATTGTTATTAAAAAGATAATTTTAAATAAAACAAAAAAATGTGAGAAATAGGAATTTGCAATTCATGTGAATATTAATTTATGATTGAATATGTCAAGGAAAAAATTTTAAAAGGTATTTGTGAAATTAAATTGCATAAACATTGTTGTATTGTGATTTCAAAAGCCATAGTTTACATAAATTAGGAAGGTTGCCCTATTGTGATTTGCTGTATTAGTTACATAACTCCAAAGAAAAAAGGAAAATTAAAAACCTATTGTGATTTGTTGTATTAATTACATAACTTCAAACGAAAAAGAAAATTTAAAAGATCACCTGACCAATAATATTGTGCCAAATGTCATTCATCCTGCAACACATTCAGTTTTATATTATACCAGTTTTTAACCGGTGTGTTGCATGATGGTTATCATTTCTCAGTTGATAAGTATCAGTATCTTATTATATATGTTGTTGTTGGTGCTACACCATACTGAGTTTAATAAACTTGATGGTAGCACCTTTTTTCTAACTTTATTTCATATAAAGTCATTCTAATTATATGTACTTAAATTTCTTATATGCAGTCTATCTTTTTTAATCCTGTTAGTCAATAACTTAATTGTTTTTAAGATACTATGTGATTTGAAGCTGTGTAATTTTTTTTTAAAAGTTTAAAATAATTTTGTGAAATAAACACATTGGCAGTGGAAGTAAAGGAAAACTATAGTATTTTCAGAAATTTAATATTGTCTTTCTTAAACTTGGACTTTATTTTTAAAAATGCATCATATGGTAATGTGAAATGTAATGTGTGAAAAGTAGTTCTAATATGAAATATTCAATAACACATCAGATTTGTCATTTTCGCTGTCTATTAGTCGCCAAATTCCGTTCCCAGATTAAGTAACATGTAAAAGTAACATGTATTATACTAAGTAAGGTTTTAATTTTTCATTTTTTCCTAACTACTTGTCATCAAGGATATATTGTTAAATGTATGTAATGATTTTTTACCTGCTTATACATTTAGTAAAAAATAATAGGATAATATTTTTGTATTTATTTGTACTTATCTCCAGAGAGGTGTTTCAATTTTGGGCTTTGTTTCAGCTGCCTGGAGTTGCATACACAATATTAGAGGAATTTATTAATTATTATTATGTTAATCTTCAATTATGTTTAATTCTAAAAATCATAATATGTCATGGCCTTTGCAAAATTAGAACTACCATTTTGTAGGAGTTTACTAACACTAAAAGGTGTATAGTGCCCTTTTTTTGGATAATTTGTAGTAGTGAAATTATTTTGAGTGCATATATACCATTGGTAAGTTGTTGAACACTTCCTTGTAGATAGTATTTCTTATGTATTCTTCATAGTGTTCATTGTCATATTTAATGATAAACTTCAAACCCTCTGGTGACGTCAACCGTGATACTATAATTCAATTGTCCGTGACTTAATACCGATTTTGGAAGGTAAACCCATACACATTTCAGTGATTGTCATTGACTTTTATTTATAGTCATTGCATGGCAAACATGAATAGGTAATTGCCTTCTTTTTAATACGAATGACTACTTTGTCTCATATGAGTGCAAAATAATTCTAGGGATTGTGACATTCATTCTAACATCGATCAAGAAAAGAATAAGATATTCGGTTTTAGCCAATTAAAGCTTGTTAGGACCCTTTTTTTATCCTTCCATAACTAAGAATTATATGTGGATACAAATTTTCTTTTCGAAGAAATGACGACACAAACTTAGATGTCATCCTATAAAATTAAGTCTCTATTTATAAGAATTGTAAATTAAGATAAACTCTAGAGTAAATGAAATAACGAGGTAATTTAGCACAGATCATATAATATTAAAGACGGACGTTCAATTGAAATAATAGGGTAATTTACAAATAAGAATAAATTAGCAAAAGATCAGCTAGTACATATGAGATCAAATGTCAAATTCATATGGGCATGCATGCCAATTAAAATTAAAACTAATAATCATCACAAAAGATGTGTTTTTTTCCTAGAGATTCCTATTGGTTTAATTATGTTTATTACACATGCCCTTGCTTCGTATGTCCATTATAGATTATTGTAACAGTTTAAGGACACCTTTAATATTATTTAATAGTGAGGATTGTCCTTCCTACTATTTGACCCATGATAATAATAAAAATAAAATTTGATTAAATATTCTCATGATCAACAAAGCATGAGAAAAATTATTGAAAGTAGTAACAAAAAGATAGGTAAGCTATTGACCTTAATCTTATATCTTTGGTGTATAATTATTTGTAAAAAAACCAATAAAGAAAAATGGAAAAAATTAAAAAAATTGAGAGATTAGTAGCAGATGAAGAAATTTTAGTACAATTTGAATTTAGGAAAACTTTTAACGTTATTTTTTTTGGGGGGGGGGAAGGGCGGCAGGGAGGGGAGTACTACTAATTTATGAAGTCAATTATGATCTATTATGGGAATGTAGACAAACTGCTCTTATATATTAATTTAACCATTACATTTAAATTTAAATTTGCTAAAAGAACTAATTATAGTATGGAATTTCGGAGCACAAAATATAAGCTCAAGTGAAATATAAATTGAATCAATCATTGAAATGTTTTTTTTTTTAAAATATCATGAGCGTAAGTTACAAATGTGAAAGGAAACTAAATATTGTACCAACTTAAAGTAGTCCCAAGCGAAATCCACAATCACATTAAGGTCATATTGCATTTCATATTATCTAAATCCAATTATGTGGCATGCTTAAGTAATCAAGCTTTACAGTATGTGAAATAAGCTGCCCAATCAGCATTCAAGTATCAACTCATGATATATTCACTCAAAAATAAATATATAAAAATAAATATATTTAGACTTAGATGTCTAATATATACTTACCTCAAGAATTATGTATAACACACTTCAATTTTTTTCTTGGGTGACATCAAAATTATTTATTTGGTCTATATTTAAGTTTGTTAAGATAAAATTCAATTACTAATTAATCATAATATATGAAAAAAGTTAACATTAAATTGAATTAAAATTGCCTTGATGGCATGCATCCATCTTAATTACATAATGAAAGTCATTTATATTGGTATCCTACATGGCATTCTTTTCCTAAGTGGCACTCTAGATGACATTTTATGTGGCACTCCACGTGTCACTCATACATAAGTTCAATCCAACTTTTAATATATATATATATATATATATATATATATATATAATATACGATTATATTTTAAAATTAGTGCATTAAAAATTATATACTACTTTATTACAAATTAATGCCACAGTTCGACAAAGTTCAAGTAGGGCTCAGTCAAATTCAACTTAGTCAAAACTTGACTCGTCGCTCGACGTTGCTTATCAAACCAAGTGAGACCTCCACTGGCTCGAATAGACTTCTATCTTCTATTTCTTGTTCAAACAATTTTGAGCGGATTGAAATAAATTGGAATGTATTCGACTTGCCATTAATAAATTTGAATAGATTGGAGTAGATAGCAAGTCAAAATGATGAAAAAAGAACAAGCTGCGAGTGGGCCAAAAATACAATTCGAAAATCCCATTTATTAATGAGCTTCAATTTTTCCTTTTAGTAAGTTTTGTGGATGAGTTTCTCCCGCGCCCACGGAAACTGGAGACCTTACTTTCGCCTCAATCGCCTGTGCCGTTGTTTGTCTCATTTTCACTTTAATTCGACTATTTTGTCTTTTAACGTTCCTCAACCTGTTGCATTATTTTTAATTTTCTAGTTCATATAGCCATAATTTTATATACCGTATTTAGTCATCCTTTTTTTCACTTTTTCTTTTGAATCAGGAAATGTGGAGTATACATATAACAACATATTCGTTATTTACTTCATTTATTTGTGAATGATCCATGTTTTTTTTTTGGTCCCTTCAAGCACATATATTTTTTTAATTCTCCCCTAGCAAATAATAAGTTGTAGGCTTATATTTACGTTATGGATCCAACTTATTGTACTTAAAAAAAGGGTTAATTTTATGGTAATTATTAATTGGAAATGTGAGTATTCATTATTGATATTTTTACTATTAGAAGCATAAAGATGTGTTATTTTAAAAAAAGAAAGAGAAACAATGCAACCATTCCCCCCCCCCCCAAAAAAGCCTATAATTACAATGGTTACATTTCCTTCCCAATAAAACTTTTTATTATAGTCTTTAGAATCTTCAGAAACTGCTTTCTTGTAATCTTTTTATTGACTATTTTTTTTCCTTCCTTTTTTCTTAAAAGATGATTTTCTTTTCATCTTGAAAACATATTTGGAGTGCCTTTGGCTTAGTAACTTTTATTTATTTACATGTTGATCATATATCTATTGCTTACTAAATAAAATCTAATGATAAATTAACCATATATCATGATTTACAAGTATAACCAAAGAACATAATGTTATAATGAGCTATGATTTGTTTTTTTTTTGGGGGTGTGTGAGGTGCATTATATCATTTGGTACGGTGAGCGACATGTATATTTAGTGGGTAGTACTTTATGTTGGTCAGTAATAAAGAACACTAATAGGAGACAACCAATAAAAATGTATAATAGTATCTTATTGTGTACATTAGTGTTAGTCATGTTGTTTACTAAATATGTATCTCAGCTTGCTAAGTAAAAAAGGAACTAGGGCTTGGAGAAAACCAAAATAAAAAAAATCACTTGCTAAGTATGTCAATAAGCATTTTTTTTGCATAGGGATTAACAATATGGCAGGTCCATTAGACATTCATATACATCTATTTTAGTTTGTAAATAAGCATTTGGATGGCTAAAGATTTGACATAAGCACTTCGGTTGTTAATGTCACTAGTGTTATATCCCTTGCTATGCAAGGACTTGAGTTAATAATTAAAATATATTGATTTATTAAAATAAGTTAAATTTTATATGATAGAATAACTATTATGCTATCGTAATCGTTCATAGAAACATAGATTTTCTCTTGTTTTCAATTGCATTACTTAAAATTACATTTTTTTAATATTAAAATTATTTATTTAATTAGGTTAAGTTTTAACCTTTGATATGCAAGTCATAATCTTGTCATTTGATGCATTATATATTTTTTTCAATATGATCTAGTTAAGAAGATATTACTATTCAACTAATTATTGCATAAATTATTCATTAAGTGATTTCATTAAGTGGTCAATTCTTTTAATTTAATGTAGCATTGTGTTAAATTAGCTTTACTCTTTTGTGGCTATTCAAATGCCTATGTAGTTAGATTTTGTAAAATTAAATTTCATTCGCAAAGTAATAACATATATAATAACATATAGTGAATCCTATTTTTTTTTCTTTTAAAGGTTAATAAATCCTAGTTAATAACATTAATGTTAATTAATATGAGTCAACTAATATCCACCAATTACAACTTGCCAATTCATTATTTTATACCACATCAGCTTGCCACATGTCATTCATACATGATTTGTATCCAACTTTTAATATGTATATATGATGTGGGTTTCCAAATGTTAGCAAGCATTTATTTCGATAAGTGCTTTATTGCTTCTTTTTTTTTCCTGATAAATTTGGTATAAAATAGTAGCAAGTTACATAAACATTTACTTACTTTTCAATAAGCATTTGTTCACTATGTCGATGACCACTTTTTTGAATAGAGACGAGCAATATAGTAGGTCCATGAACGCTGATGCGCTTCTATTTTTGTTTTTAGGTTGGCATTTGAATAGCTAACTATTTGAGATAAACACTTTGCTTATTAATGTTTTGTGGATTTTCTAATGTTTGATGAACATTTATTTGGGTCAGTGTCTTTTTTTCTTTCTTTTTCCTAGTAAACTTGCTATAAAACCAACAGGAAGCAAGACAAGCATTTGTTTGGTATCCAATAAACATTTGTTT
The DNA here is from genome assembly GCA_029747015.1 of Carnegiea gigantea. Classification (NCBI taxonomy): domain Eukaryota; kingdom Viridiplantae; phylum Streptophyta; class Magnoliopsida; order Caryophyllales; family Cactaceae; genus Carnegiea; species Carnegiea gigantea. Next base: position 42,752 of record JAKOGI010002292.1, read on the forward strand.
AGTATGCCGATAAACATCTTCAATATATAAACGAGCGATATAGTAGGTTTATAGACATTGATATGCATATATTTTAGTTTGTTGGCAAGCATTTAACTATTTTGAGATAAACACTTTGACTTATATTGTATAATTAATTTTATATGTGCATGTGAAATGGCCAAGCATTTGCTTGATTTTCATAAAGCATTTTTGTGATGTGTCTACGAACATTTTTAGAACAAAGATGTTCTATAGATGTTGGCAAAACATTTTAGTCAAGGTATAAACAATTTCATTATTTGAAGATGAACATTTATAAATAAATAATAAACTACTTATTGGATCTTAGATAGGTCGATAAGTATTTTGTAGCTAATAGATAATAAACTGGAATAAAATAAAATAACAAATGAACTTGTACAAGAGCAATTTAGTCATTTATAAAATAGAATTGACCATATAAATCCTAAAGTAGTGTTATAATAACAAATGAGAAAGAAAAAAGAAAACTCACGTATAAGAGGGGAAGCCAATAAAAATTGTAGAAAATGAATCACAATAAAATAAATGATCAACTCTTACATAGCTTAGCAAATGAACAAGAAAAAGAAATCAAAGTTTTCGTTCAAAAAAAAGTGAAAGCAAGCCCCAAAAATCATGGGAAAGAAATCATAATAGAATGATAAACTAATGTGTTACATAGTTTTTTTTTTTTTTTCTCTAGGACTAATTTGTTATGTAGTTGAACAAAGGAAATAAAAAAAGGAACCAAAGATTAAAAAAATACAAGGAAGAATGTACATAGGAAACTGACTCAGCAAAGCAAGCAAACACATATCATATATCACATAGTATCAAGAGATTTGCAAAATTACTTTCTTTTTTTTTTTTTTTGGGTATGGATTATTTATTTGAATTTTTGTGCAGTCGGGCTCACCTAAGTTTGCTATACCGGCCCCTTTTGAAGGGTTGCTTTACTAGCATTGCTAGGTCTGGAGTGTTATATAGGTCTGCCCTTTTAACAAATCTGACATTAAATTAGCTTTGGTTGTCGTTACCCTACCTAGCTAGATAGGCAAGGATTAAAATATAATAACTCCTACAACACGATCAATCTCTTTCACACCCCAACTACCCGGCGTCCTTTCCAACAGTCTTATTTTACTTACTAGACTGGCTAGTATAATTATCTATAGCTGATCACTTTTTCAAAAAGTTGAGATTGTTGGAGTATGAAAGTAGATATTATTTCATATTGATAAAAAATTCAAAGAAAATGATAGTAGGTGTTCTCCCACATTGATGAAATTAAAGGGTTTAAACATGTATATAAGTTTGTGAGTTACTCCACCCATTGCCAATTGATTTTGGGATGGAATCTCATTTGAGCATATATATATGACTCTTTGTTTAAAACCCAATTGATATTAAAAATTTAACAAGATGGTTGGGGGTTCATGGTTGATGTCTCCATCCAACCTTGCTCGTATACCTATCTGTTGTTCAACACACTAGACTAGCTTGGCTCATGACTATGCCCCACTCTAGAAAAGGGGGTTTTTTTTTGGGGGGGGGGGGGGAGGACGTTATATTGGTGAAACACAAATTGTCTTATGAGGGGGCTCAGCCTAACAATTTAGCACACAAAATGAAAGTAAGGTTAAGTTTTTATACAAGGTAATGCAAATAAGTTTACAAGATTTAAATTAATTGGAAATGGGTAGAGCAGCTTAATAGTTTCTAAATATGCTCAAGATTTCTTCAATTGACAATGAGTGGAGTAACGTATATATAAGCTCAGGAGTTTTCAACCAAAAACCAACAGGCCATTGTTGAGGTAATTAACTTCAATAATAGGCTTGGGGAACAACATTGCACTCCAAAAACAAGAGGTAGTAACACTATGACTGCTAGCCGCCATGAATGTAATTAGGGGTGGGCAACGGATTAGGTTAGGCCGGACTGGGCCAGCCCATTAACTAAACGGGTTGGATTGGGTCCAGTTCATTTGTTAATGGACTGGGCTAAGTTATAGGCCAAATGAACTCGGCTCGTCTATGACCCGCCCATTACCACCTAATGAGTATTTTTAGTTAGTTTATTTTCCAAATAATGTATTTGTAATTTTTCAATCAAATTAAACTAGTCTAAATTCAAAGTTAGAAAACACACAATCAAGCTAATAAATGGGTCGAGTCAAGTGGGCTCATAGGCGGCTCGTTTTGGACCCGTTTAAAAACGGAACAAACTTGTGCAAAACAACGGTCTATGATAATTATTGTTATGTGCAAAGTATTACTAATGAGGTTAACTAATTAGAATATATAAACTAGTGCGTTAATTAGGTTAAAAAATAATGGGTCACTAAACGATCCGTTAATGGGCCCGCCTAATCCGACCTGTTAATATGCGTTAATGGGTTGGCCCATTAATGGCCCAATCTATTATTAACCCGACCCCTTATTAGCCCTATTTTAAACGGGCTGACCGCTTAACCCAATGGGTACCCCATCCGTTGCCCACCCTTAAATATAATAGAATTATCACTTAATTAGTGACAGTCCTGTAAACACAAATTTCACGCCTAAAATAAATTAGACAAGAAATTGAGTAACAAATTAAATTTTTATATTTATATCAAAAAATGAGTTAAAATCTCCATATAACTGATACAAAAACAAGTGTAATAAATCCTCTAATTCAGGCCCTGTTCTATTTCGTATTTTTTAGGATTTAGCTTCGAGCTTACATCTCGTTACAGCTTCTTACATCTCCTTACAGCTCCTTACATCTCCTTATATCTGCTGACATTTGTTTACATCTCCTTACATATTCATACATCTTCTTACATCTCATAGATTTTCTATAACATTCATTTATTTAAGTTACAGAAATATGTATTTTTTTTAATGATACTGTCAATATACAAAATTTATAAATATCTTATAAACACAATATTTACATAAACATAAAAGCATAATATAACGACGTAAATTATATTTGAGTTTCGATATGAAATATATATTATTATAGATAACTATATATTTATTTATATTTACAATTATTTACTTAAAATAGGAATTTATTTGAAGAGTTGTATTCAATTTTGTCAAAATATTTTTTTTTGGGTTATACTCTGCTTATCCGATCAAACTAATGTTCATATAAAAAATCTTGGACGGAATTTTATTCATAAATTTATGGGGATTAATATATTTTATTATTGTATAATTAACTTAATTACTTATTTATTTTTAATAAGTATATTATTTTAATATTATTATTTTTCATCCAAATGTTCATTTCAAAATAAATTATACTATACAACTTTTCAATAATTCAACAATTCCTTACATCCATTCTTATAACTCCTTACAGCTTCTTACACCTCCGTACATCTTCTTACATCTATCTATCTATCTAAAACATGAAATAGAATAGGTCCTCAATCTCCTAAAATAAATTTGAATGAATTTTCTCTTAAGAGAGGGCCTAAGATACTCAATCTCAATCAAGGTATGAGTTTAATCTCCGCGCATCGACGGCACGTATTTAGAGTGTTTGTTGTCTTCTATCAGAAAAAAATCTTGAACCCTTGTGAGTTCTTCTAAAATGCGGACCCCTGAATGAAGAGGTAGCTCCCCTTTTATAGAGAAATCGGAGTTAGGGTTTTCTCCATTACTTAAAAGTAATTATTTATTATCTGCATCATTTATGGCACGTGGCGTTTCTTAATTGGCTGCAATTTATTTCCATTAAGTATTTAATTTTAATGGACCACCGTAATTAATTTGACACGTGGCGGAGTATAATTGGACGAAATAAAAATACTTAATTTTCCATGTGGCGAGTCTTGACTGTATGGATAATTTTTGTGTCCTACAAGTCCCAAATAAACGTTTGTGGGTGAAGGATGTGCGACCGAAAATTGGCTTGAGATATAGTCCAAACCGATGTGCTCCTACTTTAATTTAGATTGGAGGGCTCAACAGGAAGAGCTTTTCTTGGTTTATTCACATGTGTTTATTCAAAGCATTTGTCAACTAATTAGTATCTAAAAAAATTATAAAATATATGCTTTTCTCGGATTTATACGCTTGGATTATTATATGTTATTTTTTAAAAAATAATCAACGCCTTGCTTTCATGATCATAATCTTATGACAAAATCTGCTCAGTTTAAATATTACATTACGTTACTAAATTTATAAACTCAAATCTACTGAAAAATAATGACACTGATTAAAGCATCCTGTTCTCTGCTCTGAGGGTGCAGAATCCACTCTCATGTGGTATAATCAGGTGTTATGAGCAAGGCTCTGCTTGTGCATGTCGGGTGGTTGTGCTCCACGTGTGGCTGACCTCACTGGTGACATCATAGGGTCTGAAATGGCCAACTTTCATTAATTAGCGATTAGTAATTAATATTTGTATTTAATGTTGATGTGTACCCAATACAAGGGCGGTTTGTGTATTAATTAGCCTTTCCGTGTTCCACATAGCTTTGATCCTCATAAAGTCATACCTTGTGTCTCGGATAATAATCCATATCAGATAAGTCTTGGGAGGATCCTGAGCTTATAAATGGTGATGTTATACACCTCATCAGACCGACCGCTTGGGGAGAGAGTGATGACCGTGACAATTAGTATTACATCCAACCAAGACTCGACTCCGATGTTTCGCTAAGTACTCCACGAAATGGGATAGGTAGGGAGTCCCTTCTGTGATGAGAGCGTTACAGGATTGGATGTGGGAGAATGTCACGGATAAGAGTCCTATATTAAATAAGTAATTGGAGGGTCCTAGATTTATAAACAGTGCCGCTACACACTCCATCAGATCGCCCTTTTAGGGAGAGAGTAAATGATCCCGTGACAAGTGATATCGGATCCAACCCAAACCTGTCTCCGTGTCTCATAAAGTGCTCCGCGGTATGGGGTAGGCAGGGGGCCTCATATATGACGAAGACGTCACAGGATTGGGTGAAGGAGAATGTTACGGATAACAATCCTACATCAGCCAAGTGATAGGAGGGTCCTGAACTTATAAACGGTGGCGCTACACACTCTATTAGACCGACCTTTTGGAAAGAGAGTAATGATCCCGTGACAAGTGGTATCGGAGTCAACCAAAACTCAACTCCGGTGTCTAGCTAAATACTCCACAGAATGCGATAAGTAGGAGGCCCAATCGGTGATGAGAGCATTATAGGATTGGGTTGGGAGAATATCACGGATAAGAGTCTCACATTGGATAAGTGATAGGGGGCTCTATGCTTATAAACGATAGCGCTGCACACCTTATCAGACCAGCCTTTTAGGTAGAGAGTAATAACCTACTGATACTTGACAGATATAATGCTAGCCAAGGTATGTCCGATATCAGATCTTGATCATGATTTCTGTGAGAATGGAGAAGGCTTGTGAGAGAGAAATGGTGTTACACCTGATCTAATGTATCATTTAACTGCTATAATAAATGATACTAAGGTAGCTCATGATATATCTAACATTTTAAAAAGATTCATACAGAAGAAGATGATAAGAATAACACAAATACTCTAGCACGTACAATATATAATGGTGTTAGGTTTAACAACTAAAACTATTGACATAAAAAGATTTACCATTCAAAGTAAAAATCCTACATAGTTTAAACACTCAATAGTTAAATTACTCACATTTATGAAGGGAGTCTCAGTTTCCTCACACAAATGCAATATATTACTTTTTAAGCTTGTGTATAAGTAAGGTAACTGAGAGGTGAATTCAACTTTTTCTCTCCCCCCCCAATATTAAAAGAGGATCCCAGGACGTACGCTTGAAAGAAAAATGTCACTAGTTGCTATTACTGTTTCTTAAAAAAAGAAAAATCGGTTCAAACTAGTCTAAAATATATGTCATATGCGCAAAATGATCCAAACTGAAATACTTCTACAAAATATATTGAATTTTCCAACTATCTAGACCGTATCTGGCAACAATATTCTGATCAATTCAATATGCTAATAAGTTAAATTTTTAACATTTGGTAACTTAGTTTTTCTACTAACATTTCAAATAGTATTTAGTATTTCAAGCAACATTTATCAAAAACTAGTAATGTTAGCTTTTGGCATTCAAAAATAATACTTATTTTTTTCGGTCAAATTAACCTTTGAAAATTTTATATTTGAAAATTATTGGTTTGGATGAGAGAATCATACCAAAATAACATAATCAATGGCAATAAACTTTTAAACAAGTCAATTAAATAATAATAATAAAATATGTTCAAGTCGACAAATTTATAGAACCAAATACGTTATGCACTTGAGGTGGAAAATATGGTCTACATGAAGGGCTGAAACAGCAATTCAACCATTGGCAGTCATGTTTACGAATGACAATTAAGAAAAAATTTTGAGTCCTAAAGGGGAGATGGAAAATATTGGTGAACAGAATTCCACAAATAAGACTAGTGCAACAACTAGAGATAACCATTCCTTGTTGTACTCTGCAATTTTATTACTCTGTATAAAAAGTGCATAGCAATCTCACTAAGGGATCCAAATGTGGATGAATAACTCAATGTTCAATTGTACGATAATAGCAACCAAATTGTCATCGATAAACCTAAGGATAAAATAATTAAAATGCTTTTGTCACGTACAGTTTAACTATTTTCATTTATATTTCATGTCAATACTCAAACATGAATGTAATTTTTATATTATAATGTTAAAGCCATGTTAACTTATTTTTCTCTATAATGGTGTATATGTTAATGCCAAAAGTCAAATATAATTCTCGTCGTTAAATTTTATTTTTTATGCTTATAGAAATACTATGTTTACAAAAATATGTATAGATTTTACATATTGATAGTATATAAAAAATATATATATATTTCTATAAGTAAGAGAAAAAATAAATGATAAGTTGAATATTATTATAAAAATACATATAAAGAGATGTAAGAAGATGTAAGATGTTATAAGAATCTTGTTAAAAAAGCAAGGAGTTGTAAGAAGTTGTAAGAAAATGCAAGTTGTAGCTTAAATGCTCACTATCGCATTAAAAAAAAAAAAAGCGGGCCTAATTGGTGTAAAAGTTGGCTGGAGTAGTCCTAGAACCAACTTGGGGAGGAGCAAGCTACACAAATCCCGTAATACACACACACAGATATATATATATATATATATATATATATATATATATATATATATATATATATATATATTATATATATATATATATATATATATATGTATATATATTTTTATATATATATGTGTGTGTGTGTGTGCACACATACACCACACACACACACACATATACACACACACACACACACAACATATACATATATATATGCGTATATATACATATACATATACATATATATATATATTAATATATATATATATATATATATATTATATATATATAGTATATATATATATATGTGTGTGTATATATATGTGTGCGTGAGTACATATATGAAGATATATATATATATATATATATATATATATATATATATATATATATATATATATATATATATATATATATATATATATATATATATATATATATATATATATATATCTTTTTCTCTTTTGTTATATTTCCTTTCCTTTTGTATTATGATAGGCACAAAGGTTGGGAACAAGGTTGCATGGAAATTATTATCATCAATTTGGTGGCAATTATTGCAATTTGCGACTCTTAAGTACTCTATATTTTACAAAAATAATTTTTAAAGGACAACTTTTTTTAGAATGTATTTCTAAGTACTTACTATTTTAAGTAAACTATTATCAGGGCTCAATATTCTGCAGAACTACTATTTTAAAGAGTTTTTTCTTTCAAATCTGACCAACAACTTTCTAAAATTTCTATTTTTGTACCAAATGGGGTTCAAAGTGTAAATACTCAAACTTTTGGGCCTTTTCAGAAAACTAAACTTATATTCACGTTTGAACTTCTTATAATGACTTTATTGGTAATAATTATCACAATCTATTACTTATATCATAAATATAATATTTTCTATGATTAGAGGCCTACCATACTTAGTAAAATAACTAAAACTTAATTAAAGAGTTTCAGCCATTACCTGAACTTAGTCGATGTTGGATGCTGACGTTGCTCTAGCTTCCAGTCTACAGAGAATGTTAATCTTAATCACATCTTTCTTAGATCAAATACAGCATAGATCCATTTTGTTTTCTACCTTGGACTGCAGTCACTAATTATTTTTTTTATTTTTAAAGATACTGAGGCTTTCATCAAGAAATCATAATATTTAAGACATAAAGTTCAACTTAATAACGTTTCCTACTGGGAACCTTCTTTTCTTGAAAGTTTGAAAGTGGAAATATTACAATGGAAAGATTAAAGAAAGACTTAAACTACTAAGATCATCAAAGATACTTGCTCATAGATAAATAGACATTCCTGACTTCTCTTTTGCTCAAGTATACTCAAATTACAGTATCCCTTCTTAGCACTTAACCCCTCCTTTTATAGAGAAGATGGACTACATAGAATGCCCTAATGATTATAGTAAATGCTGATACTTTCACATGACTACAATTGCCCCCACATGACTATAGTAGCCTCACATGACTATAGTAGATTGCGTTATTTTACTGACTTGACACCTGATAAAAGTATAATAATGGTGCAACAACTTTTTAGAGAACTTAATGTTGACAAGGCTAGTCGTCCATATTGAGATTTTATATGCCCTTGTCTCTAATAATATTTTCCACTCCATCATTATCCAGGTTGAAGTTTCAGATCACCCTAGAGTGGGGTGAATAGGGTGATTGCAAGAACTTAAAATTGAAATCAAATGTAAGTGTGAAAATCAAATAGAAATGATACGCAAGGATATTTTAACGAGGTTGGGTTTCAATTAGGTTTAGGTCCATGCCTATAGTTATCCAACTCTAGGATTCAATACTGAACTTTTTTTTTTTTAATTAAGATGAACTCTCAACAATCTCTCAGAGCTACCTCACTCAAGAGATCCCAATCACTTAAGCCAACCTCTTGGCTTAAGTTTGGGGGGAGTTGACCTCACAAACTCTAAGTTGACTTTTTAATAATTTTTCACACCTTAATTCTTTGATCTCAAAACAAAACTTAGCATAATAACTCAATGTGTAATCTCAGTGCTTTTTCTGACTTTGTTGGATGTTTGCTCTTGCTCTTGTGATCACTATTTATAGGCTTACAAGTTGTGATCTTAAAAAGCCAAGAAGGAAGTTTCTGCCCAGAATATCCTGAAATTTGATTTCAGGCTCTTGAAATATGATCTGTAGATTCTGATTTAATTTTCTTGTCAGCTGAATATTCTGATTTGATATTCTATGCAAATCAGCCATGGTGGATAAGCTGCATATGATATTTCTCTTGTACATGATATTAGTAATCTCTTAGAAACAAGAAACAAGAGATTTTGAATATTATTTTGATATTATTTGGCAACTCAAAGTTGTGTCTCATTTAATAGAATATTTGATTATATAAGTTAACTCACCAAGATCATATCATACAAGATTGAAGCAAGGCAATACTATCTTTATTCTCAAATTTGAAATTCAAATTTGAATAGGCAGAGCATATTTTTCAATCAAATAAAATCATTAAATATTATATGATACCTGCATATTTTTCTATCCATAAACACATATCTGGATAACAACTTGATCCAATCAAATCCATTAATATTATTCACTTAGATTATATGGATAAATATCCATAGAAACTCAATATTCTATCATATCACTCCCATTAATAATCAATCAAAGCTTTTCATCCAAGACTTAAACTTTTCAAGTGCTAAGCCCATGTATTAACCAAATATGTAACCAATTTGACGAATTGGACTTATAAGAACACTATATATGAAACTGACAAATGATACAAATATTCAATAAACAACTATTACATATATAATTATTATCCACATTGTCTGTTATCATCAAAATCATTATGTGACTTCTAGAGTCAACAATCTCCCTCTTTTTGATGATAACAAATAATAATGCTAATAGAAGATGATATTTGTATACATAACTTGATTCGTGCATACACTTATCATAAGCTCATTCTTCTTCCCCTTCGTCATCATTAAAAAGGAATGTAGAATATAAACCAACCAACTAGTTGCATAGCTCCCCCTTAATATGATGCTTAGAAGGAGGAAGGGTTAACTTCACAAGCTTAAATCCAATAACATATCATCAAAATCAACCACTTCACTTGGATGTCTCAAAAATGACATGCTAAGGGTTATAAGAGATACAAGTATATGAAAAAAATGTTGACAATTTAGAATAAATTATCTCTCCTAAGGCAACTATATATCGAGCATAGATCAAATAATCGAGAAATTTTCTCCCTTTCCAAAATCATTAATCCAAGGTAATTCATATGGCATGAGATATGCAAGTTGAGCATATAATAGTATTCATGCCAATTCATATTAACGACTGCAATCTTGATATGACCATTCTTTTTAAAAAAATTTATAGTCGTATAAGGTATAATGTGCACGTGTAGGGATTGCACCATATAATTAAGCTAGTTTTCCTTACAAATATAATTAAAGCATATATATAATATCGTATGTAAGAGAGATGCAATAACATTTTGTTATGCATTACAATATTAAAGTCATGCCAACACAAAGTCATAATCGTATGAAAGATGTATGCATGGCTTATGAGGGTCCATACCAAAATATAAGCATAGGTTCTTACAAAAAAATATATCAAATAGAAGCATGAAATTTATCTCCGCATAAATATAGTTGCATCATATAACATCAATCTTTCTCATGGGACCATATATAGGGCACAAAAATATTTTATGTCCTCAAGAAAATAAACGTTAGATTTTATATGTTAATAAATTTAAAAATTAAAATAAATATTATCATCAAAATCTATGATACATATACTAGTATCAAAGAAATAAAATTTCTATATTGCCCATGCGTATAGTCAAAAGGCATATAAAACTATTAGCAATTAAAAACCTATCATCTGTGCTCATTTCATAATTAATCTAGGATAATTCAGGAGGTAAAGTATAATCCAGTTCATGTAAAAATCCAATGTAAGTTAAACCGTATGACCAGTGTCTAAGATCATAAAAATCATGTAGCCATGGACATAACAACATACTAGAAATATTCCATATGAATCAACTTCTCTCTCTGCCCCTTGATAAAGATAATTAGATCTATTACGTCAAGTATAGGGTCATGAGACATGTACCATTAAGAACTTACTATGTCTCCCACTTAATTTATGCCAAAACTATTATAGCATAAGTTATATGTCAATAGTATATTGGTTGATAAAATTATCACAACTATGAGTAATATGTTGGAGGACATGTGCATAAATGGTATGAAAAATTGATGTACACTATCGTAATTATATTTCAAATAATATATGCAGTTTCATGAATGATTGTATAAGATCACAAAAGATATGAAAATATTGATTAATAGGAATATACGATGTTTCTTCCTTCTAATATCAGTATCATGTTGATTAAGATGACTCGTTTTAAGTGTCCAAGTCAAGAAGACAAATCAAAAGTAATCAAGCTTTTCAAGTATGCATGGAATAATATCTATGTGTGAACTGCTGATCTCTTCCCCCCCCCCCAATATAATACTTATTAATAAATATAGTAAGGGGAATTATTTGCCTCAATTTTCAAGGATAAAATGTTGCCAACAATAGGACTTCAATAATTTCTTGAACACCAAATTTTGAATTAAGGTTTTTTTTTTTTTAGGGGGCTCAGGCATCAAATACCCTTACAAAATAAACTTAAACATTTCTGAAAGAATGTTTGAAAATTTTGGGTCCATTAAGTGGCCTTGTTCCCTTTGGAATCCAAATCTGAATAATATTTAAAGATGGTTTTCTAAGTGAACATGAGTATGCAATATGACCCATTTTAGAACAATGATTACACGTTCTAGCATCCTTTTTATATAGAGTAGGCTTAACAAAGAAATTTTAATAGGTATTCTTTTTGTTGGAGTAATTATATCCAATTTCCTATTTGTTAAAGGATGCTCTTTGGGTACAAAGTGACTTGTCCAAATTTTCTTGTCCTTGTGTAAAATTTTAGGACTGTTTTGTGATCTTTATTACATTTGTCTTGCAATTCCATATTCTTATTCTTTAAATTCTTAACTTTATCATGAAGATCATTGTTTAATTTTTCAAGAGCTACATTCATTTGATTTAATTCTCGAACATTTTTCTCGAGATCTTTATATTCAGATAAATGTCTCTATTCTAGTTTAGCGAAACTAACTAAGGCATTAATTATTCTTCTTTAGAAAATTCATAGAGAGTCAATATATCTACCTCATTAGTACTTTTATACTTAGATCTTCGGTCATCTTGTACTTCCTTGGCCATAGATAGATGTCAGTAGTGTGTTATTCATCACTTTCACTTTCATTTATGTTGCTATTGCTCCAAGCTGCAATCATTGCTCCCTTGTTGTCTTTCTTTTTAAATCTCCGTGTTTCTCCCATCTTTTGGGTTAGTGGATAATCCTTCAACAAATATCTTGGCATACCCCGCCCATAACAAGAACTAATATTAGTGTTGTCTTTATGAAAAAAATTACCTTTGGAGGATTTTTCATTTCTTTTCAACATAGATCCTTTTGAGTTGAATCCTCGTTGATCGAATTTTTTCTTTAGCCCCATTTTGTTACGGCCTCGAATGATCAATGAGAATGGTTTTTCATCATTGTCGTTGGATTCTTCCTCATCTGAAGTGCAATCTTCTTGTATAGCTTTTAGTGCTATTCCTTTCTTTAAAAGAGCTTTCTCTTAAACCTTCCTTTAGATTAATCTCATGTGTCAAGAGCTTTCGTAGAAGACCGTCTAGTTCCAGCTTCTTAAGATCTTCAACTTCTTCGATTGCGGTAACTTTTGGTTCTTACTTGTTCTTTGGAAGACACCGAAGGATCTTTCTCACCATTTCTTCATTTGAATAGGTCTTACCAAGCGACTTCAAGTTGTTAGTGGTGTTGGTGAACCTAATGAACATGTCTTTTATCGATTCGTCTATCTGCATTTTGAACAATTCATATTGATGTATGAACATGGTCATTTTTGTTTCACAGACTTGGCTCGTCCCTTCATTAAGTGACTATCAATTTGTTCCAAATTTTTTAGCTGTATCACAGGAAGAAATTCGATTATATTCATTAGCATCTAAACCACAATAAAGGATATGTTCAGCCCTTGAATTTTTAGTAAGTTTATTCCCATTAGCGCTAGTATATTGATCTTGTAGTTTATCAACTTCTTCTCCCTTATCATTTTTTATCTTAGGAATGGAATAGGGTCCATTGTTCACAATCTCCCATAGCTCTATGCCTGTAGATTCAATAAATATCTGCATGGTATTTTTCCAATAAGAAAAGTTAGTTCCTTTAAATAAGGGGATCTAATTGTAGATCGACCTTTAATATTGATATCTTCTGAAAAGGCCATAATCGCTACCTGTTGCAAGAAAAACAGAATTTTAATATTTGTAAACCCCAAGTGCAAGGTGTATCATTGAGTACTTGGGGTGTCGTCCGCAGGGAATTGTGTTTCCAACTACCAGAGTTTACTAAAGCGTCTCAAGCTAGGCAAGATCAACGGTGAAGGAAGGGAACTAAACTACACTACAAATACAGAAACAAGCGACTTGGAGTTGTGATTTTACCAATGGATGAACTAACTAACCAAGACGAGTCTTAACCTACCCAAACCATACTACAAACTAGAGATGGTCGATTGCACCATCAAAGACCACCCAAGCCCTCTCTCAAGGGTCATGGGCTAGTCTAACTCGCGTAACCACCTACTTTCGTGGGGTTAGTCGAATTAGACCACAAAACTAGCAACCTCGGACCTAACTCGATTCGGATACTACTTTCGTGTCCCGAACTCGGCTATTCCCTCTCCCACACTAGCAAATTGACCTCACCTCTCAGCATAAGTCAATCGCCCAAAAAAATATGGATGAAAGCTCTCTCAAGCATTTCATCGAACACTTGGCGGGCGTGAAGGAAAACTCTAAGTTCTAGGCATAGATTGGGTATGGTTAGGCCTAACTACAAGATCAATTAGCCATCAAGAGGCTAATCACAACCCAAGCCAACACAATCTACCAACTAAACATCAAAAACGAATCAAAACCTAAACTACCAAACAAGTGCAAGAACACGAAGAACAAAGCAAAGGAAATGAAATAAAATGAATTCAAACAAGTAAATGACATAAATTAACAACGAAATTAAACATATAAATCAAACAAAACAAATACAAGAATCAAAATCAACAAAATATAAATAATAAGAACATAAAAACTAGAGAGATAAAAGAGGAGAAAGCTTAGTCTTGAATTGATGAAGAACTTGAACTCCAAAGGTTGAATCCAATGTTACAATCTTCAATCCTAAACTAATCTCCCTTATTAGCTAAAATCTATCCTAAACTACTCTAGAAATCGCCAGAGACACGCCCCAAGAGAAGCCCGCACGACTCTCTGCGCGACCCCCACAAACAGACGCCTGAACGAACTTAAATAGAAATCGCGAACACGACGAAAGGGGGGGACGGCACGGTAGTGCCATGTGGCACGTCCGTGCCACATGGCACGGCCACACCGTGCCACTTCACTGGTGGCGCGGTGTCGCCCCCCCGGTTTTGTCCGGTTTTGCCGGTTTTCGTCGGTTTTCGCTGTTTTTCTTCGTTTTGTCTCGTCTTCGTCCCTTTTCGCGACATTTGCTTGATTTGAAGTTGTTTCCTACAAAACATAAATAAAACAAGTAAAAATCCTAAGAATTATGTTATTATACGAGCAAAAAGTACGTGAAAGAGGCACGTAAAATGGGTAAATTTACCGTTCAACACACCCCCACACCTATCTTTTGCTCGTCCTCGAGCAAAATGAAAGAAAAACTAAAGTAAACAACTAACTCACTTTCGTAGGAATCACGGTTGCATTTAGCGTATGCAACAAGCCCTTTAAACCCCTTGGTCACCCCAATGGGACGAGTAAGGTCTCGTGAGCGTTTGCAGAAGATATACCCACAAAATCTCAAAAAGGAAAAACAAAGAAAAGAGGAACAAAAATTGAAAAAAAGAAAATGACAAAACAAAATATATACATCAGGGTGAACTGTACACGTTCGATCAACCAAAACCCCCCCAGTAACTCATGTATCTGTCTGTACGCAAGCATTATATGCATCTCAGGACACATCATCCCAAAGAATGACATTCAGACATCAGCTTTTCACCCCACGACGCAAGAAAATAATGAATCCATCCTGGTGCCTGTGTGCAAGTGTATCATCACCCTAAAACTAAGCCTACCAAAACCAAACTCAATCCCACGCAGCTGACACAAGCTACCTTTTCGAATGGCTAGCATGGAAAGCAAGCTTCCCCCGTAACAGTATTGCCTCAAAGGGTAACACCCAGTAGCGCATGCCTCAAAGGGGTACTTGTCGTTTCCAATTCTTTTCTTCCCCACTTTTTTTCTTTCCATTATTATTTTTTTTTCAATACAAACTCATGTTATGCCTCAAAGGGATACACCCAGTAGCGCTTGAATTTGTTTGTTTTTTGCTTTTGTTTTGGAAAATGGGGGTGCCAGCACATATAAAAGGAGCTATGCAGTAGACAAGTGGGGGAGTCAATCATGGAAGACTAAGAATATAGGATGATGATAATACATAAATCAGGACTGGATTGCAAAATTACAGTGGATTGTTGGGGTTAGAACTGAGACCTAAAAACGACAGATTGAGGATGAATATCTATCATGCACATTATACTTATATACGAGCTAATAGTCAAGGTACCGGAGATCAAAGCTGATCAAAATAGTACAAAACTCCCTTAAATTCAAAAGGAAAAGAAAAATTTATACAAAAAGGAGAAAAATTGCAAAATTTACACACAAATGAAAAATTTTCACAAAAATAAAAAGAAAAGGGGAGATGACCCACCCCCACACCGAAATCTCACAATGTCCTCATTGGGAGCCGTGAATCATCACCAACACACAAAAATAAAGAAAACAAAATCAAATACAAGACATACAAAATCAACAAATATATACACAAGCTAACACACTCTCCCAAAAACGCAATCTCGCCCAATCAAAAACAAGATCACACATATATACCAAACTAGCACCACCAACAAGAAATATATACCAATCCAACAACACCACCAATCACAACACAATAAAAATCCACAAAAACACAAAAATGGTGATCGCAGCCAACAACGGCTCAGCAACATCCACATTTCACCACAAGATGATCACCAACCAAAAACACAATCCTAATATCCACAACTAAATAAAAACAAAAAGAAAGAAAAGAAAAAGAAAAAGAAGGGGGGAGAAGAGTGAGGACGAGTATACCAGGTCGGGTGCTGAATGTACCCGAACTATGCCATGACGACTTAAGGAGCATCAGCCACTCCTTGCCGCTCAAGATGCGAATCATCAGCTCGGATGCAGTGAAAACTCATAGGATCTTATCATGCATTGCTGCATGCAGCTCAGAATAGTGTGAGTAAGAGAACACTGATAAAGATGGAGCAAACAAAGTTAGTGCCCTCTTAAACTCACCAGATACCTGTGAGAAATCAGAAGAATAATCAAATACAATAGTCAATGCGATTTCTCCAGGCATGCCCTCTAGGTACAGACGATAAGGATCAAGGAGGGGGTCATACCCTCTAAAAGTACCTAGAGGCGCAGAACAGTCAACCACATTCCCCTCGAGTATCACATGAGGATCAATAAGTGACAAATCACAACACTTAGGGGAATGGGAGGGTGGTGAACATGAAGAGGAAGCATGGAATGTAGCAAGAGAGGTGGGGGAGATGTTATCAATAAAATCAGGACTAGTTGGTCCTGCAACCACAACATCCATGCATGAAGTCCCTGTGGGAGTCCCATAAAAAGCATGCACCTCGATAGAAACATTGTCAGACTCAGACCTACTATCATCCTCCTCAACACTAACGCTAACGCCAAAGGTCTCACCTACCTTGAACTCCATCGACTGAGCTAAAGGGGAAGGTGTATCAGGAAAGGTCATGATAAGCGCAGTGTTGTCCCAGAGGGTATTAGGAAAGGATGAAGCAACAGTGAGTGAAGTGGTCAAGGGAGGGTCGAGTACGTCCTCTAGTTCGGACTGTAGAGGAGGAAAAGACGCACCATCATTACACATATTGACATCAAGTCTAGGAATACTAGAACTAGGGTCAGTCTCGGGTGATAGGTCATACTCCCGCAGTTTATTAACAAACTTAGCAAACTCAACTTGTTGCTTGTTCATGGCCTCTATCATACTAGAAATTCTAGCAAAGCCATCAGCAGAAATACGATAGGGACAAGAAACACTGTCATGGTCAGAACAATGGCAGATCTCACATGCAAGAGGTGTATAATTAGGAACGCAGGGGGATGGGATGGATGAAGTAAATTGACTAGTCTCAAATTCATAAGTATCCCTAGCCAACCACTCAAGTAATTCCCAAACTTCATCAACATTTCGAGCATGGAAATCCCAATGCTCCAAAAGAGCACGGGTCTCACAAGTCACACCCTCATCGACAACATGCAATATTTCCCATTTTCCATATAAACATCTACAAGAAGCACATTAAGCAAGATAAGCATGTAAACGATCCTAATAACGGTAAAATAATTCTTGCTCACATTGGGGAAAATGGAAAATTGCCATTGGATTTTTTTTTTTTTTGAAATTTTTGATGGGAAATAAAAGCCTAGTCTCGAATGCCTAAGCAAACCCCAATATCGAAAAACGCCAATTCCCCGGCAACGGCGCCAAAAACTTGTTGCAAGAAAAACAGAATTTTAATATTTGTAAACCCCAAGTGCAAGGTGTATCGTTGAGTACTTGGGGTGTCGTCTGCAGGGAATTGTGTTTCCAACTACCAGAGTTTACTAGAGCGTCTCAAGCTAGCCAAGATCAACGGTGAAGGAAGGGAGCTAAACTACGCTACAAATACAGAAACAAGTGACTTGGAGTTGTGATTTTACCAATGGATGAACTAACTAACCAAGACGAGTCCTAACCTACCCAAACCACACTACGAACTAGAGATGGTCGGTTGCACCATCAAAGACCACCGAAGCCCTCTCTCAAGGGTCATGGGTTAGTCTAACTCGCGTAACTACCTACTTTCGTGGGGTTAGTCGAATTAGACCACAAAACTAGCAACCCCGGACCTAGCTCGATTCGGATACTACTTTCGTGTCCCGAACTCGGCTATTCCCTCTCCTACACTAGCTAATTGACCTCACCTCTCAGCATAAGTCAATCGCCCAAAAAAATATAGATGAAAGCTCTCTCAAGCATTTCATAGAACACTTGGCGGACGTGAAGGAAAACTCTAAGTTCTAGGCATAGATTGGGTATGGTTAGGCCAACTACAAGATTAATTAGCCATCAAGAGGCTAATCACAACCCAAGCCAACACAATCTACCAACTAAACATCAAAAACGAATCAAAACCTAAACTAGGAAACAAGTGCAAGAACACGAAGAACAAAGCAAAGGAAATGAAATAAAATGAATTCAAACAAGTAAATGACATAAATTAACAATGAAATTAAACATATAAATCAAACAAAACAAATACAAGAATCAAAATCAACAAAACATAAATAACAAGAACATAAAAACTAGAGAGATAAAAGAGGAGAAAACTTAGTCTTGAATTGATGAAGAACTTGAACTCCAAAGGTTGAATCCAATGTTACAATCTTCAATCCTAAACTAATATCCCTTATTAGCTAAAATCTATCCTAAACTACTCTAGAAATCGCCAGAGACACGCCCCAAGCGAAGCCTGTACGACCCTCTGCTCAACCCCCACAAACAGACGCCCGAACGGACTTAAATAAAAATCGCGAACACGACGAAACGAGGGGGACGGCACGGTCGTGCCATGTGGCACGGCCGTGCCACATGGCACAGCTACACCGTGCCACTTCACTGGTGGCGCGGTGTCACCCCCCGGTTTTGTCCGGTTTTGCCGGTTTTCGTTGGTTTTCGCTGTTTTTCTTCGTTTTGTCTCGTCTTCGTCCCTTTTCGCGATGTTTGCTTGATTTGAAGTTATTTCCTATAAAACATAAATAAAACAAGTAAAAATCCTAAGAATTAAGTTATTATACGAGCAAAAAGTACGTGAAAGAGGCACGTAAAATGGGTAAATTTACCGTTCAACACTACCTACTTGACTGTTAAGTCAAAAGAAGTGTGGGACTGGCTCTAATACCAATTGAAGATTCAGATCGTGACAGAGGGGGTGAATAGGATGATAGCAAGGACTTAAAATTGAAATCAAATGTAAGTGTGAAAATCAAATAGAAATGATACACAGGGATATTTTAACGAGGTTAGACCTTAATTAGGCTTAGATCCATGCCTAGAGTTATCCAACTCTAGGATTCAACACTCTATTTTTTTTATTAAGATGAACTCTCAATAATCTGTCAGAGCCACCTCACTCTAGAGATCCCAATCACTTAAACCGATCTCTTGGTTTAAGTTTAGGGGGAGTTGACCTCATAAACTCTAAGTTCACTCTTTAATAATTTTTCGCACCTTAATTGTTTGATCATAAAACAAAGCTTAGCACAATAACTCAATGTGTAATCTCAATGCTTTTTCTCACTTTGTTGGATGCTTGCTCTCGCTCTTGTGATCACTATTTATAGGCTTGCAAGTTGTGGGCTTAAACAGCCAACAAGGAAGTTTCTGCCAAGAATATCCTAAAATTCGATTTTAGGCCCTTGAAATATGATCTGTAGATTCTGATTTGATTTTCTTGTGAAATGAATATTCTAATTTGATCTTCTATGCAAATCAGCCACAGTGGATAAGCTGCATGTAATATTTCTCTTGTACATGATGTTAGTAATCTCTTAGAAACAAGCAACAAGAGATTTTGAATATCATTTTGATATTATTTTACAAATCAAAGATGTGTCTCATTTAGTGTAATATTTCATTATATAAGTTAGCTCACCAAGATCAAATCTTGTAAGATTGAACCAAGGCAACATTATCTTTAAGGGATCTTATATGATTCTCAAATTTGAATAGGTTAGAGCATATTTTCCAATCAAATAAAATTATTAGATATTATATGATACCCACATATTTTTCTATCCATAAACAGATATTTGGATAACAACTTAATCCAATCAAATCCTTAATATTATTCACTTAGATTATATGGATAAATATCCATATAAACTTAATATTCTTTCACATCACTTCCATTAATAATCAACCAAAGCTTTTCATCCAAGACTTAACCATTCAAGTGCTAAGCCCATGTATTAACCAAACATGTAACCAATTTGATGAATTGGACTAATGATAACGTTACCAAAGAAACTGACAAATAATATAAATATTCAATAAATGACTATTTCAAATATACTTATTATCCAGATTGTTTGTTATCATCAAAATCATTGTCTGACTCCTAGAGTGAATATGGGTGATTATCAAAATCTTCATCAAGTTGAAGATGCTCTAGATCCCATCTTTCAAATAATTCATAAAGATGTTTTTTTCTTTTTCTGATAAGAATTTTTCACCTCTAATATCAAAGAGACAATCAAAGATATCTTCTGAAGTAGCTCCTTTTGCCTTCATATATTTGGTGAGATCATTATGATAGACGAAAGTAGTGTTCCCACAATACATTAGTGTGCTTTTTTGTTCAATTAATGCCCACATTTGATGATTAATATTGTAAAAACCGATGATTCTTACTAAAATAGGATCACTGATAACTTCTTATCGTTTTGTAAACCATTCTTATCATTGATCATTGAGATCGTCTAAATCAACTAATTAAATACGATAATGGGCTGGTTTGGCATTTCTATTTTATATTCAATTACTCTGCAATGTACCTCAACATACAAGCTTCTAATGTATGAAATTTTTGTTGAACCAATAGGAGATGTAAGAATCCAATGGATCCTTTTAAAGATGCGCACTTTATTGAAACTTATTTAGTTATGAGAAGAATGGATACTTTGAATTTGGGATTTCTATAAGATAAGCTACCCTTCCATATTCCCAAGCTTTCATGAGGGGTCATCTTAAGAGATTGAATTTGTTAGGAATCCAACACTATCAACTCTAGATCTATCATGAAAGAAGATCGTAGTACTCTATGACTCCCAGATATCATAAGAATGATTGTGATAATAGCCAATGCAGGCTGCATACCAGTCGTTGAACTATTTTTCTTGAACATGGAAGCTTTTTTTTAAAAATATCATAAGGACACCTTAGGTTCTTCATTTATAACTCTAAAAGGCTTAATCTTTATACTATTAGTTAAGGAGAAGACAGTCGTAATCTACTTTGTATATGAAATTCCAAAATATTTATAAGGAACCTACTAGAAGGAGAAACCCGTTCTAGCAATAGTGACATTTCATTTTGGATTTCCTCATTTTTCATTAGAAGTTCTAGTTTAATGATCATCATTGGTGCGTTCACGAGTTAAACTATCTACTAGAGAATTATTCTATCCCTGTATGTATTCAATAAAGAAAAAAAACTATTTAAGTCATAATTGTCAATGCAGGAGTCATCCTTACGCTTGCAGATTTGATAAATTCTTTTTGGTAAAACTAGTATTCCTTTGTAATTAGTTCGAATAAGAAAAGATTTTGGGGTTAAAAAGATTAAGAATTGTTTAATTTCCCTTATGATTGCCAGAATTTCTTTTTCCTTAGTGGCAAAGTTGCATTCGCTTTATAAAAACTTCCACTGCAATATTTGCATAGTCTTTCTCCTTCTTTGATTTCAAGTACTGCACTCCAGTGCTCATTGCTGGCATTTGTCTCAAGAATTAAATCATCTCCTTTATTAGGTAAATTAAGAATAGGAGATTTTATACATCTTTTTGAAATTTTAAACAATATTTGAATTATTAGGGGTCCTTGTCTAACTTACTTCTTTCTTGAGTTTCTGTTGTAATGGCTTTCCCAATTTAGCTAGAATTTTTAATGAAATTTGAAGCATAGGTAAGACATCCAAGAAGCCTTTCTAATTACTTCCTATCTTCAATCCTTCCAGAAAAATTTTCTTTTTTTTTTTCTATAATATACTTTTGTAGGATGATTTGTCCAACTTTTATTTCTAGACCTAAAAACTTAATTTTTTGTTTGCCATAAGTGCACTTTTTCTTGCCAAGAATACTACCATGATCAATGCATTTTTGGATAACAGCTAGGATATTATCTTTGTGTTATCTTATGATCTTAAAAAGACAAAGATATCATCAATGTAAACTAGATAACAGTGATTAAGATCTTTAAAGATGTTATGCATTCTTCTTTGGAATATTTGAGGTATATTTTTTAGACCAAATGACATTACTATTCACTCATAGTATCCTTGAAGGGCACTAAATACAGTTAAATAATGCTTTCTTCATTCATTTTTATCGGCCAGTATCTGCTTTTACAATCCATTTTTGAGAACTAAGAGGCTCATTGAATTCTGTTGACAAGGACTGTTTTGTTAGGACTATAATAACCATCAAATACAGTATTATCATTAAGGTCTTTTTAATTGATTACCATTCTTACTTTTTCTCTTTTTTCTTCAATATGATTTCTTATCATGAAAGCACGACTGATATGAGGACTATTGCTATTTTTGATTACTTCTTCACCCTTAAGTTATTTGACTTGCTTATCAAATTCTTGGGTATCTTGGTGTGTGTACACCACTTGTTTGACTTGAATATTAGTGTTGAGATTTAATAAAGTAATCTTTGTAAATGTCTTATCTTTATCCCAAAATTTTAGAGGATTATCAAGGTAGAGTTTTTTGCATAGTTGCTCTTGTTGTTCAGCAATTTGCTCTTTAATAGATAACTCAAGTATTGAGATTGTTAGTACTATCTCATATTGTACAAATATTACCTTCTCACCATATTGGCTGTGTATGAACTCAATCTTCTGATGAGTGTAAGGTTTATTTAACTTATTAATAGGGACTGGGTGACCATTTATTATGAATATTATTTAGTTTATGGTCTATGTGTATGGAGAATATAATCTTTGAAAATTATTTCCTATAGCTAATTATATCATTAGAGGGTTTATCAGTAGCCTGTAGGACTGGTATAATGCATTGGGCTTCTCCTATTTCTTTGATAACCCTTCTATGGCCTCATTGTAGCTCATTGTGCTATTGTTAGCTATCGTTACTTGTAAAGGATTCTTAACGTTATTCCACATAAATTCTTGAAATAAAGATCTTTTTCCAAAATAGACAGAACAATCACTATCTATATAGGCACATAATTTATATTTATTATATCCCTTTAAGCATACATTTAGTGAGATATAGATGCTATTAGGATTTGTACTATTGACTTCATATCATATCTTTATTGCTATATTTTTAACTAATTCATCCTCATAGATTGACTCACTAACAGTTATTGTTTTGTACTCAATAACCTTTCTATCTAAACTCATACTTCAATCAACAGTGTATCTTGTAAGTTCAAAGCTCATTTTACTCATTTCACTTATCATACTAATTGTATCATCTTCTTTAAACTCTTTTTTAGCTGCTAAAGATCCTTCTCCTTATTCTGATCTTACACTTATGCTTCTTAATAATTGTAGTTTAATGGTAAGTTTACCATTTTCGTCAATTTTTATTACGTTCTTCTTATTCATTTTTGTAGGATCAGTAATGCTAGATATACATGACATATCAATTTTTATCTCCTATAGATTAGACTTTATCCTTTGAATTTTTTGCATTAGAGTAGGACTCTCAAAGTTTTCGACCTTTATCATTATTATCTTAGTCTTTGGGTCTATGGTATTATCTAATTTGTAGATTATTTTTCAAAATATCCTCAGTGAGTAACTTCCTCTTTTCATATCCATCCCAACTATTTTTATTTTAAGGGATAAGAAGTTTTTAGCAAATTCGTATTTTAGACTCACATAATATTCAGGTTGATAATTGAATCCTGCTGATCTATTACACAAATTAGACTTAACCCCAGTGATAATTTGATTATTAAATTTGGTATGCCTGATATCAAAGAGCTAAGCGTAAAGAAAAATATCTTTGCCATAATACTGTAATAGAGTAGTTTGAGCTTGGACACTTCCAACTAGGGGTGGCAATGGATAGGATCTAGATCGGATCTATTTAGATCCAGATCCATTTTAATTTTCTAGGACTGGATCCAGATCTGGTCTAGAGCCATTGGATCTTAAAAGTTGAGATTCATTTCTAAACCCATTGGGCCTGTGCATCTCAAATGGATCCTAAATGGATCCACAACTTTACAAATGCATGTTAGGAGTTTAAGGTATCTAGTAACCATTCAATAAATTCATTAACACAATTTTGAATAAAAACAATAGCAATACATGAGATATAAGATAATAATAACTTTAGTATGGCAACTAATGAGAAGTGATACTATAATAGTACCTCATGCAACAAAATCTTCTTAAAAACTAATGAGAAGTGATAACTATAATAGTACCTTATACAACCAAGTTTTCTCAAAATCATATTCCAGCAATCGAAATACCAAAAACAAGTTCCATGATAGTTTATAAGATCCATAGAATGAATAATAGCTGACAATTGTTATAATAAAGATATATGTTGACTAAATTATTGTAGTCAAGACAAATGCTAAATATATGAATACATTTTGAACACAACTTAGATTTGAACTTCTTTTGATATTTGTTATTAGTAGTCAAGTTTCAATCTAAATTATTGAAATTAAATTTTGCTATTAAATTCCAAATGACATCATAAGAAATAGATTGTAAATTGATTTGTTTTAATTTTATTTATTATACAACAGTATTGTTATCCTTTAGTATTACTAATGTATATATGAATTGAGTGGGTAGGGTTGGATAATTATTTACTGGGTATACCCATCTCTAGAAATGCAGATTAGCAATGTACGATATGTCAAGAACAAATAGAGAGAAGGGCAAGTTAAAAGACTTGTTTGTTGAATTTTTGGATTACAAGAGTAATGGATTCAATGGATTAAATCTGGATCTAAGCAGTAGACTCATCTTTAGACCCTTTTAAGATCTAGATTTTTTTTGAGATCTATTGAATCCAAAGATAATGGGTTTAAACCCATCCAAATGGGGCAGATCTAATGAATCTGGGTTGGATCCAAGATCTATTGCTACCCCTACTTTCAAGATGTATATACCTGTACTTTCTATCTTTGTTATGTTTAAGGATATTGTCCTAATTAATGAGATTAACTTCTCCCACATCATACTCACACTTTTTTTTTATCTCTAGATCTCCTTCTATCATTTCGCAAACATACTTACTCTTTAACTGAAAGATAAATTTTTTTTATAGATCATATCTTTTTGAATTATAGGAAAGATCCAATCTCCTTTCACGTCTTCATTCTCATTATATATAATGAATTCTTCTCCTTGAAGATCACCAAGACTAATTGAGTTACTTTCCATCATATGACTAGTTTCTTCATAATCACTTTCTTTATATTCATCTTCTAGTACAATCTCAACAATACCCTTGTTGTTTTTTAGGGCTAAGTCTAGTACTTCTTTCTCGCTAAGCTCAAAATAATTTAGACTACTCCAAGTTTCAATAAGCTTGTTATTCTTCTTATTTTTGCATTCGTTTGCACAATGACGTACTTCTCTACATGCTTAACACTTACAATTACTTTTCTCTATAGGACAATAAGCGGCTTTTCTAAAAAATCTTTGTTTTTTAGGGCTTGGTTTGTTGTAACATTTTGTTTTATATTTCTTTCCTCTTTGCTTGTTAAAACTCTTTTTTTAAAAAAAATTCTTTTTTCTCCTCTCAGGTTCCTTTCCCCATTTTCATAGATAACATATTCTTATACCAAGGGTATCAATGACATTTGCTTTCTCAAGTCATACAATGTACTTCTCATTGATTATAGAATTGATCGGATATGGTAATTTGTTATAAAACATACCAAGATTGACGTTATTATGCCTAATTTTGGTAATAATATTAACTAAATTTAGCGATGTAATTATCCAGGTATCTCATATCCCATAATTTTATGTTATTAATCTTTCTTTGCCATTTTCCATCTTTTTCTTCGGAATCAAGTTTAGCTCCGATAAATTTAGTTTCGATTTCCTTACATAGTTTTTTTGAACATAGTAGCTGGTGTTACCATCATTCCTAATGCATTTTTACCTTTCTCATAGAATGAGTCATACTAATTAGTTACAGTTCCAGAAAAACTATATTTGATATAGTTTACGAAATTTCTAGCAGCCCATGCAGTATTTTAGTTTAGGACATTATTCATGCTTCTTTTCCAATGCTCAAGTATTTCTTCTCTATTACAATCTCCATCGATGTTCAAGATATATCCTATTTGGCTAATTGGGGTTGGGCCAATTTCTTCAAAGGTTATGATTTTTTTTGGGATAAATTCAAAGAAAAAATTAGTTGTACGTCCTATTGGAACATATGTAGGTCTCACAAAATGGTATTTTGTCTAGAAGATTCATCAACTTATTCAGGTTTAAGAACAACATTGTTAACTAAATTAGACTTGGTTTCATCTATGTTTAATTCTTCTCCAATCTCATTAATTTCATCATCAAATACCATTTTATCATTTTTTTATTGATTTTTCTTCTAATTTCTTCTAAAGATACCACACTAAGATCCTCTATTTTAATTAGGTTCATTTGCTGATATATTTCTTCTTTTAAATGGACATTATTTGTCTCTTCATTATCATCGAATAATATATTTTATTTATCAACTATTGATCTCGTGATTTTGTTTAATTCTTCTAGATTTTGTTCTTTATCAAATATATTCTACAATTCCTCAAGATTATGATGCTTATACTTCATCCTCTTATTCCTTCTTTGCCTTTTTAGATGATTTTTCAGTTGATTTTTCTTTTACTTCTTTTTAGATTTTTATAATATGAAATGGAAATAAATCTTTTTTAGGTTTTGGAAAAGATATTTATGTTGAACTGGAGTACTTATACTTAAATATGATTTTTCACTATGTCTAACCTCATTGATCAAAGAAAGATGGATGACAGATAACTGCTTTTTTATCTCTTTAACCTCAGTCTTAGTGTTGGCTAATTTCACCTTTAAGTCTAGAACTATATCAGTAATATAGTTTAATTATGGTGCTACTGAAGTGGTTCCTTCTGAAGTTTGCACAATATGCGAATAATTAGGTGTAAGAGATGATGATCCAAGTCTTAAACACAGTTAATTAGCTTAATTAAGATTAATTAACTTAATTTTCTTAATTATTTTTGGTCATATGGCTATGATATGAATTAAAAGAGACCCTCAAATAGTACTTATGAGAGAAAGTACACGTGCACAAAATTAAAATTTTTAAAAGTAAATTCTTAAGGATTGGGGTTAAAAATGCAAATATGCAAAATTTAGATGAAAGATGAAAATAAAAAAGTAAACTATTTCCTTAAATTAGTTTCCACAAAATATTGGACCTTTTAAATATACTCTAATAACATGGTCCCTAATCATGATTTCCACCTAAGCAGGATATCTGGTTGTAATTTTTTGCAATTATTGTCATCAATTTGGTAAATGTGAGTAGTTGTTTTCTTCATAGTTCTTATATGAGTATAACATTAAAAATACAATATTTCTCTATGTAATATGTTATAATCTATGTAATTTTTTTCTTCAAAATTATTTGGACATATTATAGAAATAATATTTTTTTTAAATATCGGGACCAATGTTTTTAATAAGGGAAAAAATTTGTGTAGCTAGCTTCTCCCCCAATTAACTTGGACATAATGTTTTGAAAATTTTATGAGAATTACATGTGTCAAATAGTAGGAGGCCTTCTTGATATATATGTTTATTTAACATAGATAAAAACTCAAAAACTATCACGTACATAGAGCATAGGAAGAATACTAATTAACTTATTAGTTTGTGGCCTTTTTCGTGCTGGAAATGAATTAGTAGGAAATGCTTATAATCAAACTGATAGTTAGAACAATGGAGAAGAGAGATTAGCCTAATCTTATCTGTATAGGTAGTATGTGAGCGATTGTCAAGGCGCGGTACGAATCACTGGCTCAAAGATCAATTACGCCCATCCACTAAGGCAATGCTGCTTATCAACAATTGACCTCCAGGTTACACAACCCCGGCTATCCTCATGCACTCAAATAGAATCGAGTAGAAACAGTATCAAATGAACACCCAAGATGTTGTGGAAGAGTTAAAGAAAAGAGAGGTGAATGTTTCCATGTGTTTTGCAAAACTGGAGGAAAGCAATATTTATAGGGAGGATTTGGGCAAGGAAGAAAGCAGAGAAGATGACTAAAATTGATGTTAAAATTTTACAAAGTGAATCATTAATGAAATAGTCACAAAATCTATTTCAGAAGGCAAGGAAATATTGACAAAATTGGTTTAATACTTTCCTAATAAAAAATTAATTATATAAAAATATAATTTATATATTATCGCGTGCACCGCGCCGCGCCGCACCCAAGCTCGGCCCGACTGGTACCTGCGTGTGTGTTCTAACCCATCTATACTTTAGGCTTAAATATTATTCAAAGGGTCTAAGAAGGTGGAGATATAAAAATGCTTTTTATCTCTTTATTCTTCCTAAGCGGGACAATGGTTTCACCTACATGCAAGCCTCCCAAAAACCCTAAAATTTTGGGTTACATTCCAACATTCCTCATATAATATGATTTCTTCAGAAAAAAGAAGAATAAGTTTTTTTAATAAAAAACTTGGGTGAGCAAAAGGAGAAAGGTTTAAGTGTTAGTGTCTTGCAGACTTGAATTGAGCCTTGAGTGACCATAGTATCAAATCATGTCTTGCAAGTTGAATGAGTCTAAAACCTCATAATAGAGTGTGATATCTACCATGACTTCACTCACCTTGTCTTAAGTATTGATTCTGTTTTTGCAAGCAATTGGCACTGTTAATGGGCCTATGACCTTTCTTAGATGCTCATTGATGCTCTAAAGGGTAGCCCATACTCTCATAGAAGGAAGCCCACCTTCACACCAAAGTAGGTGAATATGTCAAGTATGTGTTTTCTTCACACACCACCATAAGGCTATGGATTCATTTAGAGTGTAGCTCATCCTCCATTTCATAGGCAATTTTCATATATCAAGATTACACTACAAATCATCATAGGGATAGATAACATGAGTAGTCTCTTCATTGAATTTATTATGTAATTTGACCATTTGAATCCCAAGGGGTTGGGCTTCATTATAGATACATTTATAAAATAGGCTTTAGCCCCATCGCTCTCTATGTTTTAATGATCATTCTCTTTCATAGGCCTTTAATTAGTTAGAGGGTCAGTTAAATTCCTCTATAACTTTACATAATCAAACAATATAACCGCATTCTTAATGAGGTCAAGAGAATGTGTCTTCTTTTTCCATTAAAGACACTATTCTTTGCCATTGTAATGGAGGGTGATTGTCACAATAGAAATAAACTGGTGGAGTTGGCTTGCTACATAATGACATATCTGCTAGCAACTCTCTCAACCACTCAACTTTCCTACCTACCAACTCAAGAGCAACAAATTCAGATTTCACAGTTGAGTTAGCGATACATGATTGTTTGGCCAATTTCCAAGATATTGTGCCTCCGGCCAAGGTGAACACATAACCCCCAGTTAAGTTTATCTCGTCATTTGCTTTGATCCAGTTTGTGCGGTATATCCCTCTATTACTGAACAGTATTTACCATAATGTAAACTCTAATCCACAATACCTCTTAGATATCTGAGCAAAAAAGTAAGATCATTATAGTTCTCGAACAGGATTATATGCATACTTACTCGGCCGACTAATAGCATAGGCAATGCCTGGCCTAATATAATTCATTAAAAACATTACACTTCCCATGGTCTTAGCATATTCTAATGAGCAACTGAATTTCTTTTATTCTTTTTTCAAATATATACTAAAATCATATGGTGTTTTCAAAGGGTCTATATCAAAGTGATTAAATTTTCTCAAAATCTTTTCAACATAATGAGCTTGACTAAGAGAAAAACCAAATTTAGAGTTTTTCATTTTGGCCACAAGAACAAATCAGCTTCACCAAGATCCTTCATTTCAAACTTAGAATTCAAGAAATTCTTAGTCAATTTTATCAGTTCTATTCTTGTTCCAAATATGACCATTTTGTCAACATACAAGCATATAATGACAATACCATGCTCATCATATTTAGAGTACATGCATGATTTAGCTTCATTGACCACAAAACCATATGATAAAAGTGTTTAGTTGAAGTTCTCACACCATAGTTTTGAGGCTTGTTTTAGACCATATAGAGATTTTAACAGTTTACATACGCTATGCTCTTGTCTTAGGACTATCATTCTCATGTAAATCTCTTCTTCTACCTCTCCATTCAAGAAAGCAGTTTTCTCATCCATTTGATAAACAAGCAAACTATGCAATGATGCGAGGCAATTTATGCTCTAATTGTGGCAACCTTTATCAATGGTGAGCATATATCAAAGTAATCTATATGTTTCTTTTGATTATTGCCTCTCACTACAAGTCTAGTTTTGAACTTATCTATTGACCCATTAGCTTTCAATTTCTTTTTGAAGACTTATTTACTACTTAAAGGAGTAGATCAGTCAATATCCAAGTATTATTAGACATGATAGACTCAAGTTCATCATTAATAGGCTATTTCCAGAATTTAAAGCTTATTCATCTCATGGCTTTTCACAGGTTTAGGGTCATATTCTAAGATAAAGGCTTATGCAAAGTTTTCATTTAAGTCATCTAGTAATTTATACAACTATTTTCAGTTAAGAAAATAGTAACGAAGTTAGGGCTAAAAGAGGATTCAGTCTGGGACCTCTTACTGCATCTAGGCCTGACATCTTCATTATTACTAGTAGATGTAGTATTAATAGGTAGTACACGTGTAGTAGGCAACATGTGAGAAGCATAAGATTTCATGGGAAACACATTCCTAAAAAAATTCAACATCTCAAGATCCATGGATAGCACCAAACACACCATTATCATGAAT
Source organism: Carnegiea gigantea (assembly GCA_029747015.1). Lineage (NCBI taxonomy): Eukaryota > Viridiplantae > Streptophyta > Magnoliopsida > Caryophyllales > Cactaceae > Carnegiea > Carnegiea gigantea. The sequence goes on from JAKOGI010002292.1 coordinate 73,971, forward strand.
AAGAATAAATCTATAAGCTATACTATAGCATAGCCAATAAAAATATAATCAATGATTTTAGGGCCTATGTAGTCCTTTGAGGAACTTGTATACCAACCTTGGCTAGACAACTCCATACTTCAAGGTATTTCAGGTTAGGAGCATATCCCTTCCATATTTCACAAGGAGTTGTCTAGTTTTTTATGAGTGACATTATTGACAAAATTACATGCAGAAAGGATAGCCTCTCCCCACATATTGTAGATAAACCAGAACACAGTACTAATCATATCTTTAAGAGTCCTATTCTTTCTTTTGGTTATCCCATTCTGTTGTTGTGTGTGAGGGGTTGTGTTCTTATGGATTATTCCATTTTTGTCACAAAAAAGTTATGAGTGTTTCACAGCATATTCCCCTCCTCGTTCATACCTAAATCTTTAATCTTTCTATCCAACTAGTTTCCTACACCTGTGTTTTATACTTTATAAATATCTCATTGGCCTCATCCTTTGTTCTAAGTAGGTATACTTTAGTGAACCTAGAGTGATAATCTAAAAAGGTTATATTATACCTTTCTCCACCACGACTCATGGTATTTTTGAAATCCCCAAAGTCACTATGAATTAGTTCTAATAGATATGTTTGTCTTTCTGCTTATTTGTTAAAGGCTTTCTTGGAGTGTTGGCTTCTATATATACTTGACATTTATCCCATTCAATATTAGATAAATTAGGAATTAAGCACAATTGTTTTAATCATTCAATAGAAGCCACATTCAAGTGTCCAAGTATAGCATGCCCCATTTCTTAGAGCTCAACAATATAAGCTGAAGTAGAAACATACTCAATATTATTAGCAACCACATAGGTTGCATCAAGAATAAGTAGTCAAACATTACAAGTATAAGCACAACCAATAAAATCACTACTCAAATCAAAATTAATTTGTTAGATTCAAACATCATTAAGAATGTAGCCAAAAACTAAATTCTACGCATCTTAGGAACATGCAAGGCATTCCTTAAACACAGAATATTTCCAGAGGTGAGTTTGAGACTTATCTTCTCTTTTCTAATGATTCTTGTAGAACTAGCATTCCCCACAAAAACGCATTGCCATCACCCACCTCCTCGTAATCCTTGAATAGGCTCTGATTTGAACATATGTGCCTAAGGCACTTGTGCCCACTATCCATTTAATCAGATTACCTACCAGGTTTGCCTCTGAGACCATAATAGCAATGATTTTTGGCTCTTTAGTAAGGTGTGCTTATGGCTTGTCCTTTTTTTAAGGATAATACTTGGCAATATATCTGAATTTCCCAAAAGCATAGCAGAATTGCTTTAATTTGGGCTTTCCGACTTCTCCAGAATCTTTCATCTTTCTTTTTTTGATAAGTTGTTTGACCCTCCTTTGTGAAATTTTGGACCTCTTGGCTTCTGATTTCTCCTTTAAACATGTCAAATTTAGAAGAATATTCTAGAAGATTAGCATTTGTAGAGCTACGGATGTAACACCCATTGCTTTGTAGTCAATTTTTGTCATCGATCTTTATGTGACCAACTAGTTCCTTAAAGGTGAAGTCCTTCCTCTTGTATTTCAGTTAGTCATAATAATCCTTCCGGGAAAGAGGCAGTTTCTCAAGGAAAATATTAGCTTGTACGTATTCACACATTTCCATTCCTTCAGCCAAAACCTCAGAAACTACGGTCTCATATTCATGGATTTGAGGCATTATATATTTACTATCTTCCATCTGAAACTAAACCCATCTCCTTACAATGTACTTTTTGTTTCCTAGATCCTCATTTCCATGTTTTTTCCTCTAGTGAATCCCAAATGTCTTAGCCAATTTCATCTTTCGATAAATCTCAAAGGGCACATCAGGTGTATAATGCAATAGGATGCCCCTACATGTCAAGTTATCCTTTTATCATTTCTATTTGGATCAATAACATTCTTTTCATTAGTCTTTTTGCTAGTTTCTTTAGCAACATGAGTAGATTTAAGTTCAAGAGTTTAAGTAGTTTCATCAGACTTTGGTTCCATGAAAAGCATATATGCAACAACAATTTGAATAAAAGAATTCAGCATGCACTCAGACCATCTCTTATAGTTGTTACCATCCAAGTGTTTCATTTTAACATATTAACCACAAAAGCATTTAGAGCCATGTCTGATTATGAAGCAATAATAAGTGATCTTTGAATTATTGGAAATGAACTGCTGGAGGATACTTACAATTACACTGATAGTCAGAACGATAAAGAAGAGACATTACAACGATCTTATCTATATAGGTAATATGTGAGCGATTGTTGTGGTGTGGTATGAACCACTTGCTCAAAGATTAATTATACCCAACCATTGATGCAGTGCTGCTCACTGGCGGTTGACCTCTAGGCCTCCCGGTCCCCACTATCGTCATGCACTTAAGGAGAACCAAGTTGCAACAGTGTCAAACGAACACCTAAGATTTGCAGAAGAGTTAAAGAAAAGAGATGTTAATGTTTCTATATGTATGGAAAAACTTGAGGAAAGCAGTGTTTATAAAGGAGAATTTGAGCAAAGAAGGAAGCAAACAAGGTGATTAAAATTAAGGCTAAAAATTTGCAATGTTAATCAATAAAGAAATAGTCACAGAACTTGTTTCAGAGGGCAAGAAAATTTTGACGAGATCAGTTTAATACTTTTTGATTAAGATTTAAGCTATTTTATATAAAATATAATTTAGATATCACTACACCACGCCACGGCACGCCATGCCATGCCAGACCAGGCCTGTTGGTTTGTGCGTATGTGTGTGTTGTTTCCCATCCATATTTTGGGCCCAAACATTATTCAAAGGGTCTAGGAAGGTAGAGATATTAAAAAAATACTTTTTTACTCTCTATTCTTCCTATGTAGGACAATGGTTTCTGGCACTTGCAAGCCTCCCAAAAACTGTAAAATTTTGGATTAAATTTAAACATTTCGATTTGCAAAGGGTAAAGATGATTGTAGGGGTCACCAAATTTATTTATTTAAAAAAAAAGCATGGGAAAGTTGTGTGCTCGTGATCAAAGCATTGGTTGTTCCTTGCTTAGGCTGGAGTATTACTTTGATTCCTGAATCAAGGGTTTCTACATACGATGTATGAGAGGATTATCAACATCAACATGAAAGTAGGCTGGTTGATTAATAGGTCATTCAATTTAGATACAGACTACGATCATATTAGTTAGTGTTCTGGCTTAGTGTGTGAAGCCTAGCGTGAATAGGTGAACTCCGAAGATGGAGTTGTGGTGGGAGGTGCCTCGAGCACTTGTTATGGTGTTATCTCCTCCAGTGGCATGATCTACGAACACCCTCGTGCGTGTGCCTCTAGAAAGAAGCCTTCAATGCCTAAGTCAATACATGTATAGGCAAGCCCAAAAAAAAAAAAACTGAAAAACTGAACTGAATATCCAAAGAACCAAACTGTTATCGAAGAAAATTCTTTAAAAAATTGGTTTGGTAAAATTTTTTGGCTTTAAACTCAATATTAGTTCAACATTTCAAAAAATATGGGAAGTCATTAGTTAACTAAAACATAAATTTTTTTTCCAAAACAAAGAAAATTAATTTGAAAATGAAAAAATATTGCATAGAAGATTTTTTTAAAGTATATACAAATGGTTAACAGGTAATCAAACTGAAAATCAGTAAAGTAATCTGAAAAAATGGTTAGTTGATTTTTCCTGTATAGCGGTTAAATATGTTCTTTAATGGAAAAGTCAATTTATCAAAGCTCTAGCTAATCAATTTTGCCCAGCCAAATTAGGTGCTAGAGATCTAAGCTTGCATGTAACAATGGTGGAAGAGGGGCAAAAGTATGCGGGGTGAGGGGAGGAATGAAAGAGGTTGGGGGGAGGGAGTGAGATCTATCATTCTATATGCCAATCTGTGTGCTAGCTTGCGGCTAAGCATTCTCTCCATTTAGGATGCCTCATGTTTCTTATATATGGAATGTCCGTCTGACTCTAGTATTTTGGGAAAGCTTATCTGATTCTAGGAAGAATCACATTGTTCCCATTTAAGGGCTTACTGTTGGGCTATTTTAGTCATCATAGGCCAGATTGGTTAGCAAAGGTCCAATGGATGTGTAATGGGCTAGATCATGGGTTGTGCACAAACAATTAGGTTGATGACGTCATGAGGAGGTTGATGGTTTGGGTTCTGGTTAAGTTAGATCGTATTGTCTTCATTTCAGGCCAAGTTCTAGTACGGACTTGTCCAATCGATCCTAAAAATATAAGAAAGACGGTAATTTTCAATGAAGTTCAATCCTAGGGGTGTCAAACGGGTTGGCGCTGACAAAATAATTTTGGCTTTATTTGTTGAATTTACTTTCTTGCCCTTTTTTCACTTTTGTTATTTTGCCAAAGTTCTTTAAGGTGTTACTTTAAGTTATTCTTCTTCATCAGTATAGTATGTTATTTGAGAGTCGTTTATATTCATATTTGGTTGATACCATACAGTATATTCAAATGTTTTTTCTAATAGGGCAATATTATCCTCTAATAAATTTATAGTTATGGGATGCACTTGTACGGGTATAGTTGATAAATAGTTTAACCTATTTTTATAGTGGTCTAACAAGTTTTGCCGGATACTTCAGAAAGTTAAATCAAAAGATCTTAAATAGTCTCATGCCCTTTCTTGAGTATAGTATTTTAGTTCAGGTAAATTAAAGCTTTGTCCTGCTACATAATTACCTTCTCTGTCTAACTTAGAGTTCAATTGTAATCTGTTTTTAAGCAAATCCATTGTTTAGAAGTGACACTATAGTTGTCAAGCTTTTTGTTCAAGCTCTAGGCTCTGATACCATTTATATAGGGGTCGAGTGGTTTTTATGGAAAAAGTGATAAAACCATTTGTTGAATTAATTAGGTGATTCACAGAAAGAGGTCTATCAAAATTTAACAACGGTACTCGGATACTAAATTATCAAATGAAACTTTAAACTCAATATCGTATAATCCTATTAAAACAAAATTGTATCAAAGAAATTATACCTCTAAGAATTGGATCTGTCTTACTCTTTCATGCTCGTCTTACTCCACCCTGATACGAGACTTACCTACTCATTCAGACCTTCTCCTTCTCCTTCTCCTTGATAGTACTTTCTCTTTGATCAAAGTTGTAATAACAGAATTATAGACACAAAGTTTTGAGAAAAGATTTCTCTTTTTATTTCATTGATAATTGTTCTCCTTTCCCTAAAGGGAGGAAATCAGAACATTTTTAGAGAGATATTGTACAGAGGGAAATTTCTTCTTACAAATGCCGATGCCCTCTACTGAAATCGGCTAACTTATTTATAGGGGAAGGGGGTGCACTATGACATATGCGCTTACATCATCAGAAATCTTAAAAAGATTATATTACAAGCTAAAGGATGAGCTTTGTAGATAAGGTTTTCACTGTTCTTGATAAGGCTGCTGCATGTTTATTGTCTTGTCGTGTCGGCAAAGATAAGAGTTGATAAGGTTGTGGCCCCCTGTGTCTCACATAATGACTAGGTGAGAATCTGCTTCTGTGCTTTGTCTTGTTCTGCTTTATAAAGTTCAGCAAATTTGGTGCGTACAGCTGGACTTCCTAGAAATTTCTTGGGCTCCAGTGCATAGCTAAAGTCAAAAAGTTGTTCATCGATTGAGATGTTTTCAACTCCTTCAGTAGTGACTAGAATTAGATTTTTGTCAAAGTAAAGAGTTCTGGCTCCTTTAGTCGTTAGTCGCTCGCTTTGGCATTTGATGGCGAGAGCGCCTGTTGAACGTCTATAATTGATCCATCCTTTGTCAAAATGTGGAGCTTTGTAGTGTTTGTTTTTCTCTACTGCAATGGTGGGGAGTTTTGTAGTTGTTCCAGCTCTGGTAACATGGGTGATTTCAACTAAATGAATAGAAGGGTAAATGGTGTCCTCATCCTTTTCAGGAGAGATGGTAAAAATATGAAGACAAATATATTCTTGTTGACTATATTGCTTAATAGCATATTTAAAATTGGCTGGGAAATGTTGTAGTTTAATAAGACTGAGGCTTGGGTACAGATAATTTAAATATCCATACTTAAAGAGTTCAAAAACGATATCAGGGTTGGCTCTAGTAAAAGCAAGGATTCTGGGAAAAGAGAGTCTCTTGGGTTGTAGTAGAGTTCAGGTAAACCAGAGATCCTCTGGTAAGCAAGCACTGTGGCTTCATAATAGTTCTTGTAAAAAGAGTCTGATAGATTAAGAGTTCGAATGCCAGTATTTTGAATAACTGGTCTTGAAGCCAATAGCTTAGCTTTTAGTTGTTGCTTCTCTTTCTCTTCTTCAGAGAGGGGGTTTGAAGCGTTTCCCTGATTTGGTCGAAATGACAGTTCAGAGAGTTCAGAGCGGACTTTCGTCAAATTCACCTTTGGAGAGTTCAAAGAGTTCGACTTGAGCTGTTCAATAGTTCGATGGAAATATGTTGTTAGCTCTCGAGCTTTTCCAAGATCAGCTCTGAGATCAACAATAATTTCTTCAATAACTTCAATTTTCTCATTAACAGCTTCACAGTATTCATTAACATTTATAAGAATGTCTTCAAAGTTCTGGATTAGCTGGGAGCTATCCACTTGTTCCATTGGTGCTTTGTCTTTGCTCGTTGAACTCATGTTCTCTTGTTAAATAGTCTGCAATAAAATTGTTTTTACCTGCAACATGCTCATACACATTATTAAACTGAGATAAAAATAGCTGCCATCGATGTAATTTTCTCATATGAGGTCCATTGTCTAAAGCTTGTTTGACAAAAATAGTGGCTGCTTGATTATCTATTAATACTTTAAATGGCTTAGGTGGCAAAAAGAGTCTCCATTTAGTAATTCCTCTAACAATCGCTAAGAGATCCTTTTCCATTGTATTATAATTTTCTTCTTATTCAGAAAACGTTCCACTGTGATAACCACAAATTTCATTTAAATCTGTCTTTAAAACTGCTGCCCATGTTTTATCAGATGTGTCTGTTTGAAGAATTAAGTTGTCTTCAGGTTCAGGAAGTCTAAGACTGGGAAGTTGTTGACATTCTTCTTTTAGTTTCTTCACAATTTCAGTATGTTTTTCTGTCCAACCAAGAGTGTTATTTTTTCTGAGTAGACTTTGCAAATCTTTTTTCTTTTTTGCTAAGTCTAGGATATAAGAGCTCGCATAGTTTAATAGTCCTAAGAAACCTTGAATTTGTTTCTTTGTTCTCAGTTGGTCTGGATACTGCATAATTTTTCTAGAGATATGAGGTTGTAAGCTGATTCCGTTTGTGCCAACTTCAAATCCTAAGAATTCGATTTTCTCTTTTTCAGTTATAGCTTTTTTCTCACTTAAGCAAATGCCTTCTTTAATAGCTGTTTCCAGAAATGTGTTGAGATGTATTCGATGTTCTTCAAGAGTGTCTGAACTTATTAAAATGTCATCTACATAGATGACAAGAAAACTGTTAAGGCGTTTAAAGGCATCGTCCATTCTTCATTGAAAAATTCTTGGTGCATTTTTTAGTTCAAACGGTGTAACAAGCCATTCATAAAATCCTTGAGGTGTACTAAAACCTGTATATTTAATACTTGTTTCTTCTATTTTAATTTGCCAAAAGCCAGATTTGCAATCAAGTTTTGAGAAGAATTTTCTATTTTTTACAATGTTAAGTAATACTTCTTTGTTGGGTAAGAAATAGTTATCTGTTTTTGTAAACTAATTTAGCTTTTTATAGTTGATAACCATTCGGGCTTTGCCTCTTCGACGTTCTGCTTCATTAACTACCGTAAAAGCCGGTGAACAGTATGCTCCATTGGATAGTCTAATTAGTCCTTTTTCGAGTAATTCTTTTATTTGTATAGAGAATTCTCTAATGTCCTCTTCAGAGTATAGCATTGGTTTTTCTTTGATATAAATTTCCTGTGTTAGTTCTATCTTAGCTCGAGGATGTTCAGGTTTCCAAAATTGGAATGGATTTTCAGAATAAATTTGTTTGAGTTTTGCTAAAAGGTCATCTCTTTTAATTATACGAACTGTAAATATAGGTTTTTGTGTTTGTATTTGAAGTGCTATGTGCTCATATCCCTGTCCACCACGCTTCACGCGTACTCTATAGGGTTGTTTTAGAGTGGGAATTTTCAAAGTATGACCACATTTTGTAGTTAAATAGACAGTATAAGGGGTTTGTGTAAACTTAGCAAACTGTTTTAAGAAGTCATTTCTGAGTAGAATATCATAACCAGAATTATATTGTAATACAGTGGGTATAGTAAGGATTTTGTTACCTAAAATAATGGAAACATTGTTTTGAACCAAGTCTAAATAGGTAGGAATGGGATGAACACCTTTGATTCAAATTTTATGATCATTTGGGAGTTTATCCCATTGTGGAAGTAAAAAGTCTTGAAAGAAAGTTACCTCAGATCCTGTATCAATTAAAGCAGAGGTAGTGATATCTAATTCTTTGACAGTTACATCTATATATATAAGAATCGGTATTTCAAGTTGCTTCATATTCTTTCAAGAATAATGGTAGTGTGTTGATTTATAAGAGTTATATGAGTAGGACCAATTTCATAGTTTGTATATTAGTCTAGGAAATTCATTCCTAAGAGTATATGATAAAAGTCATTCTTGATTGAGTGAGCAATATAACAATCAAATTCTAATAAGGTAGCATTAGGAGTTTTCATCATTATTCTAGAGATTTAATTTAGAGTTGCTCTCTGACCATTATAGGTGACAAAGTTATATTCTGATGCTGTTGAGACTGATATGGGCAAAGGTATGCAATGGCTTCGAGATGCTCCAGTATCTATCAAGATTTTATTAGAGATCCAAGTCTGTCCATTAAAATAGTCCACTTTTGCTTTGTAGGTACTACTTTGAGTATTTGTTAGAAAAGGAGGTTTTGATCTAGGGATTGTACTATAGTTTCATTTTAGAATGGGTTGATTCGCTATTTGTATTCCTTTTTCAATATAAGAGAGTCTCGGTGCTTGATAGCTAGTTGATGCTTCATCTTCTTCGACTAATTGAAAGTCTGTTAATGCAGGTATTTTCGCTTCTTGCATCGGAGGAGAGATTATGGAGCTCATGGTTGAAAAAATTGGATCGACAGTTATTTTTCCTATTTGTTTTACATCTTTGATAGGAAAGTTAGTATTGGAAAAAATGTGTAAACCTTTATAATAAAAGGATAATGTATTATTTCCTGGTTGTAATCCAATATCTGTTAAAAGTTTAAATTGCAAATTTAAGGTATCTTCGATATTTTTACTTTGTAGAGTTACCGAGTAATTCGGGTAGCATTCAAAAATTAATTTTTTGTAAATTAGATTTCCTTGTAGTGTTCCTAGATGACTGTTCTGAATATTTCGAAATCTTTGATCATGTAGAGATAGAATTATAGGTGAGTCGATACCTTCTTTGAAGCATGCGTTTACAGCAATTTGCATTCCTTGTAAATGGACATACTTAATTAGTCTTCTATCTTTGGTGGGAATTTCTGCTAAAAATTTATCAATTATCTCTTGAGTCATTAATCTTAATCGAATATTTCCCTGTAAATGTTGAATTTTAACAGGTTGTTCTGTAGTATAGAGCTTAAAATATCTTATTAATTTTCGAGTTAGAAGATCATCTAGTTTTTTCATAAAATTTCGAGGATCTTTGAGAGATAACTCAATTGCTATAATTTTTTCATAAAGTTTTTGGTTGAAAGTAATTCTTCCGGTATAATTTTCATGATTTTCTTGTTCTTGTTGTTGGATAATTTCTGTTTCTTCAGTATTCATCTTCTGTATCTGAAGAACTTTCTGTTTCTGATGTACTCGTTTCATCTTCTGAGCCAATAGATTCATAGCAACTCGAAATTACTTCATGTATATTAGTGGTTATTGGATAAAGTTCATTTTGAATTTCTTCAAATTCTTCTGAAAGAGTTTTACTATATTTGCTTTTCTTTTACTACAGTCAATAGATTTATATCCTATTTCTCCACAATTCCAACATTGACAAGCAGTAGGTTTTTTATTTCTTTTGTAATATCTATTCTGGGGGTTAAAGTTTTCTTAAGTTAAACTTTCGTGTCGAAAATGTTTACTACTTTTTTGTGGTTTATTTACTGATTTTTCAATCTTTGCCTTTTTAGTTTTTGTTTTCTTAGATGGAAGTTTCCTTTTCTTAGAAAATTTTTTCTTTGGAGTTTTTCTAGGAATAGTTTTCTTGATATATTGTTTTGGAGTTCTTTTTCTTTTAGGTAAAAAATTTGGATAATTTTCACAGCCATACTGTTCTGGTTCTTTTACATCTTCACAGCAAAGAGTTACTTCTTTAATATATCTTCTTCTACTTTCTTGTAAACAAAGCTCCATCATTTCTTTGTTTATTAGAGTCTGAACTGCAGCTACTGATCTAAAAATAGAAGGATGTTTTGCATAAACTTTAAATTTATCTGAAAAATATTTATTCCATTGATGAGAAAATTTATTTAATAGTAGTTGAATATAGGGTTCTTCACTTTCTGTAGAATCATAAAGTTCATAATAGTATTTTTCAAATTCACAAAAGAAACTTTTATAGTTGCATAAGTTACAAATTCTTAAATTAGTTAATTTGTACAAAGCTTCCTTTTTTCCTTCTGGTCTATTTAATTCTGGGTTTTCAATAAATTCATAACCTTGAAATTGTCCTATTAAATATTTTTCAAAGGTCCAAACACCATGCTCAATAGATATTCCCAAGTTTCGTTTTACATCTACCTCTATTATATTTCTTAGTGTTGGAGATAATCCACTATCCCAATTTAGTACAATTCCTTGTAAAGAGTAAATTATTAAATTATAGATCGCATTAATATCTCTATCTTCTGCAGCATAAGTTGGTTCTTGCATTAAAGATAATATTATTGAGGTTTTCCAAGTGTCCAAAGCTGCTCTTTTGTCTGTTACACAATCTATATTTAGAAAATATCCCCATGCAGGTACTGGTTCTAACAACAAAGGATTTTTTTGTTTAAATTCTTCATTGATATATCTTTTTCTTATTGGAGGTCTTATCTTATTTTGAAAGTTATCTGTATGTTTATTCTTATGGATTGACTCAGTTCTGAAAGGATTAGAAGGTTCTCCGGTTTCATAATTATTTGGATTGTTACTGCCTACACTTCCTGTGGGTGTTCCTACTTGCATATTAACCTATTTAACTAGCTCAGTTAATTGTAGGTTTTCAAAGTCATTTAACAATTCTTCAATAGCTTTATTGTATTCTCCCATTATTGGCTACTCTCCGCTTCTTCTTGTCTTTCTTCGGCTTTAAGCAGTCGTCTTTCTTCAATAGTCTTTTGAATAACTTCTTCTTGTTCCCATAAAATGTTATTTTGATAACGTTCAATGTATTTAGCATCATCACTGTTGGGATTGACCTTATCGGGAAGTTTAATTTCTATTGGAGTATATTCTCTTTTTTGTTTTGGTTTTAACATTCCTTCAAAAGTTAAATTTATAAGTTGTATCTGTATTACTAATTGTTTAATAAATAACTCTAATTTCCTCTTTCATAGCCTTTAGTTCGTTTTCTAGTTGTGGAAAGCTCATTGTTTATTAATCTTCATCATTAAACTAAAATTCTTTATCAAATTGATCTAAATTGTTATCATCGTTGTTGTCTGTATTTTCATATATTTCTAGATACGTTCTTCTTTCTTCTTCGTAAAATAAGTGATCTAGTCTATCTTCATGTTGCAGAAAAAAAGTTTTAATATTTATAAACCCCAACTGCAAGGTGTATCATTGAGTACTTAGGGTATCGTCTGCAGGAAATTGTGTTTCCAACCAGCAAGGCTAACTAAAGCGTCTCGAGCCAGGCGAAATCGAAAGAAAACAAAGGGGTAACCTAAACTACGCTAACAAACATAGAAAAAAGCGACTTGGAGTTGTGATTTGACCAATGAATGAACCAACTAATCGAGACGAGTCCTAACCTACCCAAACTACATCACGAACTAGAAATGATCGGTTGCTCCATCAAAGACCACCCAAGCCCTCTCTCAAGGGTCATGAGCTAATCTAATTAGTCTAACCACCAGTTTTCATGGGTTAGCTCAATTAGACTACAAAATTAGCAACCCCGGACCTAACTCGATTCGGATACTATTTTCATGTCCCGAACTCGGTTATTCCCTCTCCCACACTAGCTAATTGACCTCACCTCTCAGCATAAGTCAATCGCCTAAAAATATGGATGAAAGCTCTCTCAAGCATTTCATCGAACACTTGGCGGGCGTGGAGGAAAACTCTAAGTTCTAGACATAGATTGGGTATGGTTAGGCCAAATACAATATTAATTTGCCATCAAGAGGCTAATCACAATCCAAGCCATCACAATCTACCAACTAAACATCACAAATACATGAAAACCTAAACTAACAAATAAGAACATGAACTTGAAGAACAAAACAAAGAGAATGAAATAAAACAAATCTAAACAATTAAATAACATGAATTAACAACAAAAACTAAACATATAAACTAAACAAAACAAATACAAGAATTAAACCAACCAAACATAAATAAGAACAATAATGAAATAAATAGAGAAAGGGGAAGAAAACTTAGTCTTGAATTGATGAAGGAACTTGAAATCCAAAGGTTGAATCTAAGATTACAATCTTCAATCCTAAACTAATCATCCTCTTGAGGTTTTATTTGCTAGAACCTAACCTAAACTACCCTTCGGAAGTAGAGAAAAGAGGCCCCTGAACAAGGTCGAGAAAAGAGGATTAAATAGAAGACAAAGCGGGCCGCGAAGAACAGAACGAAACAAAGGGGGCATGACCGTGCCTAGGTGGCATGGCTGCACCGTGCCACCTTGCTGGCCGGTTGCCCCGGCTGGCTCCCGTTTTTTCACCTTTTCGCTTGTTTTGATTCTTTTCCGCCCTTTTTCGCGATATTTGCTTGGTTCAACTTGTTACCTGCAAGAATAAACAAAAAAAAGGAAAAATCTCAAAGAATACTTAATAAAATAAGAAAAACTCTAAAGATTACATTATTATACGAGCTAAGATTAGGTGAAAAGGGCATGTAAAATGCGACAAATTATCGCCTAACACTTCATTTAACCAAATTATTTCTTTCGAGACATTATTTTTTCTTAGTTGTTCAATTTCTTGTACATAAAATTTTTCTTTTTGTAATATTTCTTTTTTAGAAAAAGTTTTATATACGTTCAGAACAGATTCATAATTTGCTTGAGTCATTATTTTGAGTTTGGGTATTTCGGGTTTTTCCGTTTTACTAGAAAATTTTACCCAATTAAATAGATTTTTATAAGTCGGTTGAGTATCATTATTATTTTTCCTTCAAAAAATAAACAGTTTTTTTGTTTTGACATAAATATTTTAATAGTTGTAAAATATCTGTGTCCCCATACATTCCTTCATCTAATTCATGCGCAAATTCCTGATAATTTAGCAAAGCAATTTTGGAAAATTTGGGTTGCTAAAGAACAAAAGCGCCTTTTTCACAACACTGTGCTGCTGAATTATCAGGCATTTGAGCATGAATTAGATGAAGGAATGTATGGGGACACAGATATTTTACAACTATTAAAATATTTATGTCAAAACAAAAAAACTGTTTATTTTTTGAAGGAAAAATAATAATGATACTCAACCGACTTATAAAAATCTATTTAATTGAGTAAAAGTTTCTAGCAAAACAAAAAAACCCAAAATACCCAAACTCAAAATAATGACTCAAATAAATTATGAATCTGTTCTCAACTTATATAAAACTTTTTCTAAAAAAGAAATATTACAAAAAGAAAAATTTTATGTACAAAAAATTGAACAACTAAGAAAAAATAATATCTCGAAAGAAATAATTTGGTTAAATGAAGATAGACTAGATCTCTTATTTTGCGAAGAAGAAAGAAGAACGTATCTAGAAATTTGTGAAAATACAGACAGCAACGATGATAACAATTTAGATCAATTTGATACAGAATTTTGGTTTAATGATGAAGATTAATAAACAATGAGCTTTCCACAACTAGAAAACGAACTAAAGACTGTGAAAGAAGAAATTAGAGTTATTTATTAAACAATTAGTAATACAGATACAACTTATAAATTTAACTTTTGAAGGAATGTTAAAACCAAAACAAAAAAGAGAATATACTCCAATAGAAATTAAACTTCCCAATAAGGTCAATCACAACAGTGATGATACTAAATATATTGAATGTTATCAAAATAACATTTTAAGGGAACAAGAAGAAGTTATTCAAAAAACTATTGAAGAAAGACGACTGCTTAAAGCCAAAGAAAACCAAGAAGAAGCGAAGAGTAGCTAATAATGGGAGAATACAATAAAACTATTGAAGAATTGTTAAATGACTTTGAAAACCTACAATTAACTGAGCTAGTTAAACAGGTTAATATGCAAGCAGGAACACCCACAGGAAGTGTAGGAAGTAATAATCCAAATAATTATGAAACCGGAGAACCTTCTAATCCTTTCAAAACTAAGTCAATCCATAAGAATAAACATACAGATAACTTTCAAAATAAGAGAAGACCTCCAATAAGAAAAAGATATATCAATGAAGAATTTAAACAAAAAAATCCTTTGCTGTTAGAACCAGTACCTGTATGGGGATATTTTCTAAATATAGATTGTGTAACAGACAAAAGAGCAGCTTTGGACACTTGGAGAACCTCAATAATATTATCTTTAATGCAAGAACCAACTTATGTTGTGGAAGATAGAGATATTAATGTGATCTATAATTTAATAATTTACTCTTTACAAGGAATTGTACTAAATTGGTATAGTGGATTATCTCCAGCACTAAGAAATATAATAGAAGTAGATGTAAAACGAAACTTGGGAATATCTATTGAGCATGGTGTTTGGACCTTTGAAAAATATTTAATAGGACAATTTCAAGGTTATGAATTTATTGAAAACCCAGAATTAAAGAGACTAGAAGGAAAAAAGGAAGCTTTATACAAATTAACTAATTTAAGAATTTGTAACTTATGCAACTATAAAAGTTTCTTTTGTGAATTTGACAAATACTATTATGAACTTTATGATTCTACAGAAAGTCAAGAACCGTATATTCAACTACTATTAAACAAATTTCCTCATCCATTGAATAAATATTTTTCAGATAAATTTGAAGTTTATGCAAAACATCCTTCTATTTTTAGATCAGTAGCCGCAGTTCAGGCCCTAATAAACAAAGAAATGATGGAGCTTTGTTTACAAGAAAGTAGAAGAAGATATATTAAAGAAGTAACTCTTTGCTGTGAAGATGTAAAAGAACCAGAACAGTATGGCTGTGAAAATTATCCAAATTTTCGACCTAAAAGAAAAAGAACTCCAAAACAATATATTAAGAAAACTATTCCTAGAAAAACTCCAAAGAAAAAATTTTCTAAGAAAAAGAAACTTCCATCTAAGAAAACAAAAACTAAAAAGGCAAAGACTGAAAAATCAGTAAATAAAACACAAAAAAGTAGTAAACATTTTCGACACAAAAGTTTAACTCAAGAAAACTTTAACCCCCAGAATAGATTACAAAAGAAATAAAAAACCTACTGCTTGTCAATGTTGGAATTGTGGAGAAATAGGACATAAATCTATTGACTGTAGTAAAAGAAAAGCAAATATAGTAAAACTCTTTTCAAAAGAATTTGAAGAAATTCAAGGTGAACTTTATCCAATAACCACTAATATATATAAAGCAATTTCGAGTTGCTATGAATCTATTGGCTCAGAAGATGAAACGAGTACATCAGAAACAGAAAGTTCTTCAGATACAGAAAATGAATACTGAAGAAATAGAAATTATCCAACAACAAGAACAAGAAAATCATGAAAACTATACCGGAATAATTTCTTTCAACCAAAAACTTTATGAAAAAATTATAGCAATTGAGTTATCTCTCAAAGATCCTCGAAATTTTATGAAAAAACTAGATGATCTTCTAACTTGAAAATTAATAAGATATTTTAAGCTCTATACTATAGAACAACCTGTTAAAATTCAACATTTACAGGGAAATATTCGATTAAGATTAGTGACTCAAGAGATAATTGATAAATTTTTAGCAGAAATTCCCACCAAAGATAGAAGACTAATTAAGTATGTCCATTTACAAGGAATGCAAATTGCTGTAAACGCATGCTTCAAAGAAGGTATCGACTCACCTATAATTCTATCTCTACATGATCAAAGATTTCGAAATATTCAGAACAGTCATCTAGGAACACTACGAGGAAATCTAATTTACAAAAATTTTAAATGCTACCCGAATTACTCGGTAACTCTACAAAGTAAAAATATAGAAGACACCTTAAATTTGCAATTTAAACTTTTAACAGATATTGGATTACAACCAGGAAATAATACATTATCCTTTTATTATAGAGGTTTACACATTTTTTCCAATACTAACTTTCCTATCAACGATGTAAAACAAACAGGAAAAATAACTGTCGATCCAATTTTTTTAACCATCAGCTCCATAATCTCTCCTCCTATGCAAGAAGCTAAAATACCTGCATTAACAAACTTTCAATTAGTCGAAGAAGATGAAGCATCAACTAGCTATCAAGCACCGAGACTCTCTTATATTGAAAAAGGAATACAAATAGCGAATCAACCCATTCCAAAACAAAGCTATAGTACAATCCCTAGATCAAAACCTCCTTTTCTAAGAAATACTCAAAGTAGTACCTACAAAGTAAAAATGGACTATTTTAATGGACAGACTTGGATCTCTAATAAAATCTTGATAGATACTGGAGCATCTCAAAGCCATTCCATACCTTTGCCCATATCAGTCTCAACAGTATCAGAATATAACTTTGTCACCTATAATGGTCAGAGAGCAACTCTAAATTAAATCTCTAGAATAATGATGAAAACTCCTAATGCTACCTTATTAGAATTTGATTGCTATATTGATCACTCAATCAAGAATGACTTTTATCATATACTCTTAGGAATGAATTTCCTAGACTAATATACAAACTATGAAATTGGTCCTACTCATATAACTCTTGTAAATCAACACACTACCATTGTTCTTGAAAGAATATGAAGCAACTTGAAATACCGATTCTTACATATATAGATGTAACTGTCAAAGAATTAGATATCACTACCACTGCTTTAATTGATATAGGATCTGAAGTAACTTTCTTTCAAGACTTTTTACTTCCACAATGGGATAAACTCCCAAATGATCGTAAAATTTGAATCAAAGGTGTTCATCCCATTCCCACCTATTTAGACTTGGTTCAAAACAATGTTTCCATTATTTTAGGTAACAAAATCCTTACTATACCCACTGTATTACAATATAATTCTGGTTATGATATTCTACTCGGAAATGACTTCTTAAAACAGTTTGCTAAGTTTACACAAACCCCTGATACTGTCTATTTAACTACAAAATGTGGTCATACTTTGAAAATTCTCACTCTAAAACAACCCTGTAGAGTACGCACGAAGTGTGATGGACAGGGATATGAACACATAGCACTTCAAATACAAACACAAAAACCTATATTTACAGTTCGTATAATTAAAAGAGATGACCTTTTAGCAAAACTCAAACAAATTTGTTCTGAAAATCCATTACAATTTTGAAAAACTTAACATCCTCAAGCTAAGATAGAACTGACACAGGAAATTTATATCAAAGAAAAACCAATGCTATACTCTGAAGAGGACATTAGAGAATTCTCTATACAAATAAAAGAATTACTCGAAAAAGGACTAATTAGACCATCCAATGGAGCATACTCTTCACTAGCTTTTATGGTAGTTAATGAAGCAGAACGTCGAAGAGGCAAAGCTCGAATGGTTATCAACTATAAAAAGCTAAATCAGTTTACAAAAACAGATAACTATTTCTTACCCAACAAAGAAGTATTACTTAACCTTGTAAAAAACAGAAAATTCTTCTCAAAATTTGATTGCAAATCTGACTTTTGACAAATTAAAATGGAAGAAACAAGTATTAAATATACAGGTTTTAGTATACCTCAAGGATTTTATGAATGGCTTGTTATGCCGTTTGGACTAAAAAATGCATCAAGAATTTTTCAACGAAGAATGGACGATGCCTTTAAACACCTTAATAGTTTTCTTGTCGTCTATGTAGATGACATTTTAATAAGTTCAGACACTCTTAAAGAACATCAAATACATCTCAACACATTTCTGGAAACGGCTATTAAAGAAGGCATTTGCTTAAGTGAGAAAAAAGCTGTAATTGAAAAAGAGAAAATCGAATTCTTAGGATTTGAAATTGGCACAAACGGAATCAGCTTACAACCTCATATCTCTAGAAAAATTATGGAGTATTCAGACCAACTGAGAACAAAGAAACAAATTCAAGGTTTCTTAGGACTATTAAACTATGCGAGCTCTTATATCCCAGACTTAGCAAAAAAGAAAAAAGATTTGCAAAGTCTACTCAGAAAAAATAACACTCTTGGTTGGACAGAAAACATACTGAAATTGTGAAGAAACTAAAAGAAGAATGTCAACAACTTCCCAATCTCAGACTTCCTGAACCTGAAGACAACTTAATTCTTCAAACAGACGCATCTGATAAAACATGGGCAGCAGTTTTAAAGACAGATTTAAATGAAATTTGTGATTATCACAGTGGAACTTTCTCTGAACGAGAAGAAAATTATAATACAATGGAAAAAGAACTCTTAGCGATTATTAGAGAAATTACTAAATGGAGACTCTTTTTGCTACCTAAGCCATTTAAAGTATTAACAGATAATCAAGCAGCCACTACTTTTGTCAAATAAGCTTTAGACAATGGACCTCATATGAGAAAATTACATCAATGGCAGCTATTTTTATCTCAGTTTAATACTGTGTATGAGCATGTTGTAGGTAAAAACAATTTTATTGCAGACTATTTAACAAGAGAACATGAGTTCAACGAGCAAAGACAAAGCACCAATGGAACAAGTGGATAGCACCCAACTAATCCAAAACTTTGAAGACATTCTTATAAATGTTAATGAATACTGTGAAGCTGTTAATGAGAAAATTGAAGTTATTGAAGAAATTGTTGTTGATCTCAGAGCTGATCTTGGAAAAGCTCGAGAGCTAACAATATATTTCCATCGAACTATTGAATAGCTCAAGTCGAACTCTTTGAACTCTCCAAAGGTGGATTTGACGAAAGTCCGCTCTGAACTCTCTGAACTGTCATTTCGACCAAATCAGGGAAACGCTTCAAACCCTCTCTCTGAAGAAGAGAAGGAGAAGCAACAACTAAAAGCTAAGCTATTAGCTTCAAGACCAGTTATTCAAAATACTGGCATTCGAACTCTTGATCTATCGGACTCTTTTTACAAGAACTATTATGAAGCCACAGTGCTTGCTTACCAGAGGATCTCTGGTTTACCTGAACCCTACTACAACCCAAGAGACTCTCTTTTTCCCAGAATCCTTGCTTTTACCAGAGCCAACCCTGATATCGTTTTTGAACTCTTTAAGTATGGATATTTAAATTATCTGTACCCAAGCCTCAGTCTTATTAAACTACAACATTTCCCAGCCAATTTTAAATATGCTATTAAGCAATATAGTCAACAAGAATATATTTGCCTTCGTATTTTTACCATCTCTCCTGAAAAGGATGAGGACACCATTTACCCTTCTATTCATTTAGTTGAAATCACCCATGTTACCAGAGCTGGAACAACTACAAAACTCCCCACCATTGCAGCAGAGAAAAACAAACACTACAAAACTCCACATTTTGACAAAGGATGGATCAATTATAGACGTTCAACAGGCGCTCTAACCATCAAATGCCAAAGCGAGCGACTAATGACTAAAGGAGTTAGAACTCTTTACTCTGACGAAAATCTAATTCTAGTTACTACTGAAGGAGCTGAAAGCATCTCAGTCGATGAACAACTTTTTAACTTTAGCTATGCACTGGAGCACAAGAAATTTCTAAGAAGTCCAGCTGTACACACCAAATTTGCTGAACTTTATAAAGCAGAACAAGATAAAGCACAGAAGCAGATTCTCACCTAGTCATTATGTGAGACACAAGGAGCCACAACCTTATCAACTCTTATCTCTGCCGACACAATAAGACAATAAACATGCAGCAGCCTTATCAAGAACAGTGAAAACCTTATCTACAAAGCTCATCCTTTAGCTTGTAATCTTATCTTTTTAAGATTTCTGATGATGTAAGTGCATATGTCATAGCGCACCCCCTTCCCCTATAAATAAGTTAGTCGATTTCAGTAGAGGGCATCGGCATTTGTAAGAAGAAATTTCCCTCTGTATAATATCTCTCTAAAAATGTTTTGATTTCCTCCCTTTAGGGAAAGGAGAACAATTATCAATGAAATAAAAAGAGAAATCTTTTCTCAAAATTTTGTGTCTATAATTCTATTATTACAACTTTGATCAAAGAGAAAGTACTATCAAGGAGAAGGAGAAGGTCTGAACGAGTAGGTAAGTCTCGCATCAGGGTGGAGTAAGACGAGCACGAAGGAGTAAGACAGATCCAATTCTTAGAGGTATAATTTCTTTGATACAATTTTGTTTTAATAGGATTATACGATATTGAGTTTAAAGTTTCATTTGATAATTTAGTATCCGAGTACCGTTGTTAAATTTTGATAGACCTCTTTCTGTGAATCACCTAATTAATTCAACAAATGATTTTATCGCTTTTTCCATAAAAACCACTCGACCCCTGTATAAATGGTATCAGAGCCTAGAGCTTGAACAAAAAGCTTGACAACTATAGTGTTACTTCTAAACAATGGATTTGCTTAAAAAAAGATTACAATTGAACTCTAAGTTAGATAGAGAAGGTAATTATGTAGCAGGACAAAGCTTTAATTTACCTGAACTAAAATACTATACTCAAGAAAGGGCATGAGACTATTTAAGATCTTTTGATTTAACTTCCTGAAGTATCCGGCAAAACTTGTTAGACCACTATAAAAATAGGTTAAACTATTTATCAACTATACCCGTACAAGTGCATCCCATAACTATAAATTTATTAAAGGATAATATTGCCCTATTAGGAAAAACATTTGAATATACTGTATGGTATCAACCAAATATGAATATAAACTGCTCTCAAATAACATACCATACTGATGAAGAAGAATAACTTAAAGTAACACCTTAAAGAACTTTGGCAAAATAACAAAAGTGAAAAAAGGGCAAGAAAGTAAATTCAACAAATAAAGCCAAAATTATTTTGTCAGCGCCAACCCGTTTGACACCCCTATTCAATCGTAGTTAAATCAAAATGGTTGGGATCAAAATCTTCTTGTTGTTGTTGCAAGTCTCAAATCAAGTATGGCTTCGGTAACCTAGTCTCATAATTGGATTAAACCGGTTAATTTTGGAGGTCGAGTAAAGTATAGTTGACTGTGCTCAGGTTCCGGTAAAATACGGGTTAAATATATTTCAGTTTAGGAAAATTGTAGGCAGACATTCAATTTTGTAGGTTTTTGATCAACCCAATGCGATCAAAGCACCGTTTTATTAGTTAACTTTTTTGACAATTTTAAGAACATGGCATATTTTTTTACTTAAAATAATTATCGCTAGTTTATGAAAAAGTACAATAATTGTATTTGCTTTGAAGAATCTTCAACATACAAAAGCTTTTCATTATGAGAAGTCATGATTTGCGGAAAACTGACAAGCCCGGTTAGCATTGGCATATTAATGACGTGAGTTTAGTTGGCCAGGAATGGATGGATTGAATCCGTTTCTTATGAAGCAGTTGGTCGGATTGGGCTAAGGCGTTACCCCTTTCGACCTGCTTTAAAATATAGCAAACATGCACAAAAAGCCTCGTATGGTAGCCACCAACTTATGAATTGGCGGCAACAAAATTTAATCAAGTGCAGCATGTAAAATAATAGGAAATGCAAATTGACAAGAATTTCAATAACTAAATGCAAAATGATAAATGCACTGCTACAAGACATTTAAAAAGTGTCTTGTTTGCATTTAAAATACATATTATTATGTATTAAATCGAAAAAAATGGTATAATTGAATAGTGAAAGGATGTCAAAACATACAAACTATGTTTTACAACTCATAACGAGTTGCAATTATTAAAAATTTGTTGATTTTAAATTATAAAACACGTTAATTTGAGTTAAAGCAAGACACTTATCATCACCCTAAGTAAGTTGGTTCCTTAATGTGTTGATCAGTTAACATGCTTAATTAAGGTTGATCCAGCCCACTGTTGACTTGAGACTTTATTGACCTTATTTTGAATTGATTAATCCACTTGACCCCAGAGGACCCGATCGATTAATTATCCACTGTCAATCATGCCTTAAGATTTGTTAGAACAAAAACCAAATAAAATAAAAGTAGAGAGGTACAAGAAATCCAAATTGCTTTTTTAACTATTCCATGAAATATTTATATTATTATAGACTGCCACTATACTTATTATAAATAGTTAAATTCCGTGACTGAATTTAATAATAATATGACCAGTGCATTTTCCGTAGTTTATTATTCCTATTAATTTCATTAGAATTTTCATGACATCAACTCATTTTATTCAAATTGACTCTTTACAAATTGTATATGATCTTGTCTTATGAAGGAAATGCTAAGAAAGGAACAATATCCATTCGTAACTATGTTATGTCTCCCTATATGATGCGATATAATGAATAACTATTACTATTATAAGGCAAAAGAAAACCAATTAATAAGAACATACCATTCAATCAACATGTTACGAATACAAAATTATCGTTTTTATTGTCTTGAGCTAATGGGTCGAATGGATTCAAATTAGATTTGACCAACTAATTTGCTCATTTTTCTGTTTTGGTATATTTCAATTTCGTGTAACAAAGTAGTCAAAATCCAAAATTTTGAAACACATTCAGGTTGATCTGAGTGGGTTGGATTCATTTTTAACCGGTCTAAACCAGATACTAGCTAGTTCAATATATCAGGCTTAGTCGAAAGGGCATGTGTTTGTTTTTGTGCTCTAGAATGCAAGATATCTGACCACAAATAATGGGATATCCTCAGCTCATTTACCGGATGGCTGGAAACATAAAATTGTTTTATAATAACAAATTTTCATAGTTTATGTACAAGTTCTTAGACAAGCTTGTGAGCGTTTGTACCCTCAAAATTGTTGGCTCATATCTAATCTATAATAAAGCAACTACTATGCTCATAACTAATAAGACATGACTTTGTTTCTATCGGCGCTACATGCACACGCATTCCGGGCGAAGGCAAGGTGGGGTCAGTGGGGTCACCCGACCCCCCTCTTCAAAAAAAAAAGTATAAGTCAAAAAATTAAAAAAATTCAAAATTGAGATATGTATTATGTTTGTGGAAGAGGAATATGAAAATTGGATAGTTTAGTGGTCTAGTGCTTGGCTTTGTATGTTAGTGGTCGCAAGTTCGAACCTTCCCCTTCCCATGTTTTTGTTTTTTTTAATTCCGACCGCCCTCTCCAAATTTCCTGACTTCGCCACTGAATTTCCAACCCATTCTCTATTCCCTCCATGACACCCACCAAATCCTTCGAATATTTGCAATTTTGAGCATAACTATCTCCCCTAAAGACACAAGTTTCAGGGCAACATCCATCCTATTTAGCTGATTTCCATTATTCAAGAACCAACTCAACCAAAAATTTAAGCTGATGTTTAAACTTTAAAACGTCCAAGCTTGAAGCGTGAATGCCACAAAGGCTCCCCTACCTTATGTAATAAATTAATAAGGGGGCTGCTAGATCTGAACTCGAGATCTCTCGTTCAGAAATGCTCTAATACTATGTTCAAGAACCAAATCAACCAAAAGTTTAAGCTTTTGGTTGAGTTAGATCTTGAACATGGAATCAGAGTCTTCTTCAGCGAGAGATCTCAAGTTCGAATCTCAGCAGCCCTCATATTGATTGCGTAAGGTATGGAGCAACCTTTGCAGTATCACGCATTAAGTCCAAATGGCATTTGCATGAGGGGAGTGCTAGAGCATAAAACGAATTTGTGGGCCTCCAACTGTTAGCTTAAACTTTTGATAGAGTTGGTTCTTAAACACCTACTATCAATTTATTCATGTCTTTCCTTGTTTGCCAGTTTCGATACTAATGATCATTTTTGGCTTCATGGAAACAAATGACAGGAGCGATATTGTTATGATGCTTAAGGATTTAACAATTCTAGTTACACCTGACGTCTGATGATCTCCTGGCACAAAACTTACATCATCAAGCTGCTTTTTAAGGGCTTGATTACCCTTCTAGCCCACTTGATTACCAAGCCAAAGATCAGCCATAATGGTCTTATCAAGCATTTTATCACGAAGCACAGGAGTTGCCAAGCACAGTTGAACAGTCGAAAGAATCTTGCAATCGAGCTCCTCCCGTTGATCATCAGTCATGGAGGCTAGCCTCTTGTCTTTCCAACCAAGTGCTTCATTCAATCTGTTCTGAGTAAGAACGACCATAATTTGGACCTTTCAAATATTGAAGCTAATCTTGTCATCAAACTTTGGAATATCAAACTTTAGAGTAGCCATCCTTGATGATTTGGGCTTTGATGCCACTCGTAAGGAAATTTTTAGGATTGGATAGGAGGTGTGGATATATATTCACAAAAATAAGCAAGATAGTACACAAATCAATTAACACCGAATTTATGTGGAAAACCCACAAATGAAAAAAACCATGGATAGAAGAATAAAAAAACCCACTATAATATTAGAATGAGTGCAAGTACGATCTCAACGGATAACTAGTACAATGAGATCAACACCATAGAGAGTAAATATCAAGAAAATAGAACTTATTCAACTCTAAGGAATGTGGAATAGGTGTGTCTCCACTACAAGAGAGGATTAATTTATAGTGGATAAAGATGCATAAATAGATAATGGTAGAGGAATATTCATAAAAACCCTCACTCTTATTAGCCATAAATAAGGTGAATACTCCATGTAAACTATTTAAACCTCTTGAATAATGCAATAATCAGCACTTAAAGTAACGAATGATGCTGAAAAATAACCAAGAAACCGTTGCAAACTAGAGCAGGTCAAGGGTTGCACATTGGCACTGGCTGTGGCCCATGCCACCGACAGCCTGTGGACCTCTCTGGACAAGACTGTTGCTGGTCAAGAGATGCTGGCATGGAGCAAGCGGCGTGAGGAGTTGGGCGGCCACGCATGGTATTAAAGAAATGCTGGACTTGCTTTAATGTGTGAAGCTATTCAGCCCAATCACAGAAAATACTGGACTTAGCTTGTGCAAGTAGCAAGACCAATAATGGAAATGTGGGCTAATGGATTTCCTGGGGCCAATTGCAGCAAACATCACGAGGCCAGAGTGAAGGATGACCAAGACCAAAGACTTCCATGCACTTGGAACAATTAAAAATAATAATGCATGCCAATGGATTTTGGGCCATACTCCTAGCATCCTTTCTGGTGGAGCCATACCCCGCAACGTCTCTTTGTATCCTCAGAATGTCCTGTCCAATAGTCGGGGCTGATTGAAGACCTCTAGTGGTCTCACTTTGTTGAAACACAATCTCCTTTACATCGTTGCTTGCATTAAGAAGCATTGAGCATCCCTTTAGCATCTCCCCAGCGCAACTCTTGTCTTGGCCGAGGGAGAGAGCTCGTTGAGTCCGAGGCAAAATTAGGATTTCATTTATACGCAACTCTGCTAGGCCTGATAAGCCAATGTTGATTGTTTCCGAACCTAATGTTTATAATTCCTCTTTTGTTCTGAGGTTTTTCAGCTTTTGTTTGATTCTTTTGTCAACGAGAGATTTACCTTGAAAGGTATTAGGCTATGTTAAGATAAGACTGTGTCTAGAATTTTTACCTATCCTATATCTTTCCTACACTTGGTAGATTTCCTATATTGAATATTGTAATTAGCTTAATCGCCAAGGCAGGGTAGTCGTGTGCTATGAAGGCCTCCCATGCATGTATAAATAGAACAGCTCAATCATGTATTGGAAGATATGAAAAACAGTCGGGGTGCATGTGCACACTCGAGAATACAAAATGCATTGTTTTTCTACATGGTATCAGAGCCTTGAGGCCTATTACACAAATCTCAAACCCAAATCCTAAAATCAACCATGACAGGCAAAAGGTTTATAATTGAAAATCACTCTCCATACTTCTTACATCCCTTAGAAGGTCCTGCAGCCTTGATCACAGTAGTGATTTTCGATGGCAAAAACTATGATTTATGGGAAAAGACAGTTAGAACTACTTTAAAATCAAAGAACAAATTAGGGTTTATAGAAGGAACCCAAACGAAGCCAACCTTGAAAGAAGGAGATGACCCACTAGAACTACAAGCTTGGGAGATGGCCAAATCCATGATCTGTTCATGGATATTGATCGTCATCGATCCTAAGCTCAGGACAAGTACAACATATGTTGACACTGCAAGACTTATGTGGGACAATTTGAAGAAACAGTATGCAGTTTCTAATGCTCCAAAAATCACCAACTCAAAACCAAGCTAGCCAAGTGCAAGCAAGGTGGTTTGGAGGTGGTAGAATTTTATTCGAAGTTTATGGGATTATGGAGTGAATTGGAAAACCAAATGCAATTTCCACGGTGTACATGTGGCAAGTGTGAATGCAAAATCGGTGAAAGACTAATGAAGATGGTAGATGAAGAAAAAGCCCACCAATTTTTGATGGGCTTGGATGATGCAAATTATTCAAGCATAAGAGGTCAGATACTTGCCATTAAGCCTCTGCCAACCTTTGATAAAATATTTAACATGGTGCTCCAAGAGGATACCCACAAACACTTCATGATGGATAGAGATGACAAATCCGAGAAGCCCGCAGCCTTTGCTGTTTCCGGGAAGAATGTCGTGACGGCGAGGGATAGACCCACTTTCTCACACTATGGCAAGTTCGGCCATAACGAAGCAGGTTGTTTTGAAATAATCGGATACCTGATAGGATGGAGCTCACAAGGACGTAGTAGAGGGGGACACAGCAGTAGGGGCAGTCGTGGTGGTCGTGCTGGGTCTAGCCAAGGAAGAGAAGGTGGAAGAGAAACAGCCCTTGCAGTTGTCAGTACAAGCACAGCATCAGACCTTCCTGTGATAGGAGCAGGCACAAGTGAATTTTCCTGGGCTAATAGCGAAGCAGACACAGCAACTCATGAGCCTCCTTAACACGCCAAAGAATGGAGTTGATAAACTCTCAGGTAACATAAATTGAATGCTTGACAGTAGAGCATCAATGCATATGATAGGCAATGAGCAAATGTTGCAGAAATTGCAATCCAGAAGGCCTATATATGTCCAGTTACTCAACGGAACTCAAACTGTGTCAACCAAGCAAGGAAGCATGACGCTAGGAGACAACTTTAAATTAAACAAAGTGTTATTTGTGCCTAGTTTGAGTTGTAATCTTGTTTCTATTGCAAGGATCACCAAGGATTTGAATTGTAGCATAATGTTCTTTCATGATTATTGTATTTTACAGGACCGTACGTTGAGGATGCCGATTGGTGCAGGTGAGCAAAAGGATGGGGTCTATTACTACGAGAAGACGCCATTGAAGATTCACAGTAATGCTGTACGAGCCAGTGAGTTTTGGCACAAACGAATGGGTCATCCTTCAAGTGAAATCATGTCTTTCTTTGCAAAAGAATTGGGTTTCTCAAATTATGATAAGAAGACTAGTGATGTGTGTGATGTTTGCTTTCGTGCAAACAAGCTAGAATCCCTTTTCATATTAGCGAAAATAAAGCCAACGATTTATTTGTGACTGTCCATTGTGATATTTGGGGACCATATCCAGTTCCCACTTCATGTGGAGCCCATTATTTTTTGACCGTAGTGGATGATGCCAGTAGGGCAGTTTGGTTGTTTTTAATGAAAGAGAAAAGTAAGGCAGGAACGCTTCTCAAAGCATTTGTTTCCATGGTCATAACACAATTTGGTAAGCAGGTCAAGATAGTCAGGACGGATAATGGAACTGAATTTAGATATGGGCCTATGAGAAATTCTTATCATGAAGAAGAGATTATGCACCAAATCAGTTGGGTTTCAAGCCAATCTCCCTTTAATGTTTTGGGGAGAATGTGTGCTGACGGTGACCAATTTGATCAATAAAATGCCAACCAAGCTCTTAAAAGGAAAGACTGCCTATGAAGTTCTCTTCAATCAAAAACCATCATATGAGCATATTCGAATTTTTGGGAGCTTATTTTATGCTCAGAGACGTGTCAAAGGACAAGACAAATTTGGCCTGAGGAATAGGAGGTGCTTCCTTGTCAGGTACCCTTATGGAAAGAAGGCATGGAGATTATATGACTTGGGCACAAATGAGTATTTCGACAGCCAAGATGTCATCTTTCATGAAGGCATATTCCCTTCAAAGAGGAAAAGGATAAGCATACCGTCCAGGATGGAGGCTCCTGCCCACTGGAAACAAAATTGAATTCTGGATTTATAGAATTCTCTCCTACTAGTGACAAAGAGGGCAAAGCACAAATCGTGATAGGAGAGTCTGAAGTAAGGGGGAGCAACGACGCTGGACTGGGTCCTCATACAGAAGGATCTAGTGGAGGAGTGGATCATGTAAACACTACCAAGGACCCAAACACTGAACCAAAGCCCAGCACAAGACAGGCTGCAGATGAACTGGGCCATTAGCCCACTGACTGTGATGCTACAGCAGGGACAGCGGGTCCAGGTCCCAGCCCAAAACCTGCTGCAAGCGTCCCAGGACGAGCCCAACGAGTGCGTCGACCACCAGCTCATCTTGATTATTTTTTGTGCTACAACACTCGATCTATAGACCCCATCTCTACTTCTACACCATGTCAAAAGGGATCCTTAGGTACGCATTATCCATTAAAGAACTATGTTACATGTACAAAATTCTCTTCCTCCCATCAAATTTTTTAGCTGCTATTAGAAAAGTTGCAGAGCCTAGGTTTTATCATGAAGTAGTTCAGGATGAACGGTGGAGGAAAGCTATGGTGGAAGAAATTAACGCCTTCGAAAAAAATCGCACTTGGACCATTGAGGCACTTCTTTTAGGAAAGAAACCCATTAGCTGTAAGTGGGTTTATCGAGTCAAATAAAACTCCAATGGGAACATCAAGCACTACAATGCCCGTTTGCTAATTCGAGGTGATCACTAGGTTAAAGGCTTTGACTACAATGAAACCTTTGGACCTGTAGCAAAGATGATAAGTGCTCACTGTTTTCTGGCAGTCGCAGTTGCCAAACAATGGAACTTGCACCAACTAGATGTTATTAACACGTTCTTGCCTGAGGATCTTGAAGAGGAAGTCTACATGAAGTTCCCTCCTGGGTTTAAATGCAATGGTGAGAACAAGGTCTGTCACCTCAGAAAGTCTCTATATGGACTTCATCAGACTCGAAGACAGTAGTTCGCCAAGCTTTCTACTAAGCTATGTGGGTACGACTTTGTCCGTTCTTATGCTGACTGTTCATTATTTATTTACCTATAGAAAAGACACAACCTTTATGGCTCTCCACATCAATGTTGACGATATAGTGCTCACCGACAATAATACTGAAGCATGCAAACAATTCAAGATATATTTAAATACATGTTTCAGCATCAAGCATATGGGGTCATTAAAATATTTCTTGGGCATTGAAATTGCCTGTGGACCACAAGGTCTGTTCCTCAGTTAGCGAAAATACACGTTGGACATTATTGATGAATGTGGCCTTTTGGGAGCAAAACCTATGGATTTTCCTATGTAAGAAAATCATAAACTTTCATTGGCATTAGGACGTTTGCTTAATGATCCTAGCAGCTATCGAAGACTCATCGGCTAACTGATTTATCTCACTATCACCAGGCCTAACCTCACATATACAGTTCATATTCTATCACAGTTTATGCAGGCTCCTGGAGAGGAACACATGAATGCTGCAAGACACGTGCCACGCTACTTAAAAGGAACTGCTGGACAAGGGATACTTTTACGAGCAGACAGTAATCTACACATTGTTGGGTATTGTGATTCAGATTAGGGGGCCTGTCCTACGTCTAGAAAATCACTCATAGGCTATTTTGTCATGCTCGGGGGATCCCCCATTTCTTGGAGAAGCAAGAAACAGAGTATTGTCTCCCAATCATCAGCTGAAGCAGAATATAGATCAATGGCCTTTGCGACAAGTGAATTAGTTTGGGTACAATCTTTCCTGGCCTCCATGGGTGTTTTCCCTCCTCTTATGACACTCTTTTGTGATAGTCAAGTAGCATTGCACATTGCCCACAATCCCGTCTTCCATGAGCGCACGAAACATATAGAAATTGACTGCTACTTTGTTCGCGAGAAGCTTGAAGCAGGCATCCTCACTCTTTCACATGTCGGTACCAAACACCAGCCTGCTGACATCTTCACCAAAGCACTTGGTAAAGCTTAGTTTCAATTTTTGAAGGGCAAGTTGGGTCTTCTTGACTTACACGCCCCCAACTTGAGGGGGAGTATCAGGTTATGTTAAGATAAGATTGTATTTAGAATTTTTATGTATCCTATATCTTTCCTATACTTGGTAGATTTCCTATATTGAATAGAATTGTAATTAGCTTAATCGCCAAGGCAGGGTAGCCGTGTGCTATGAAGGCCTCCCATGCATGTATAAATAGAATAACTCAATCATGTACTAGAAGATATGAAAAACAGTCGGGGTGCAGGTGCACACTCGAGAATACAAAATACATCGTTTTTGTACCGAAGATAAGCTAATTGATTTATTTTCATAGTTTTGGCCTTTGGGTAGCATTGATTTAATTTGAGAGGATGAGTAAAAACTGCTAGAAGTTGATGAATTTATGGAAACAGGTACCAACAGGACAGATAATGGAATCAGTAATCCACGGCATGTAGGGATGTGCCTTACCACGGCATATCATATAAACTTGATTTTGTTGTCGCAGGATCTGCTTAGTGAAGGTACGTATTTAACAATTGATTATATGGTTATGCTCTATGATTGGAAACATTATTTGAGGCATGATGTCTATGATAGAATGACGAATTATTTTGTGGTTGGTTAGGGCTTTATAACCTGGTGTATACCTTAACTATAAGGAACACCAGTTAAACTAACTTCAAAGAAACAAAAGAGTGTTTTACGCTGAGGCCACAAAGAAAAAGGACAGTTCCAGGATATTTTGTTGGTAATATAAAGATTCGCACGAATTGATTGTTTGCCTTATCATTGTGTGCAGGAAAGTTCATGATAAAAAAAATTTGCATCCCATGCACCATGAGTAATTAGCGTACAGTTCAATGCCTTCCTTCCAAACCAATTGAATGTCTTTCGACCAAACCTGACTAGCAGGTCATTTAGTTCAATTCAAGTTGCGTCAAATTTGTTGAATCAGAATTGGATTCCGTTTGGGTCTCCTTTGGGCACTATCAGTTGAAGACTCATTAGATTTGGCTTAGCAACTTAGGTTGATTATTTCACAGGTCATTGGCATCAATCAATCGGCTATAGGCCAATTTGGCAAGGTATTTTATATATATATATATATATATATATATATATATATATATATATATATATATATTAAACGTTGGATTGAACTTATGTATGAGCGACATATAAGTTTACCATGTAGGATGTCACATAAGAGTGAATAACTATGTGAGATACTTTAATACAATATAGAATGCCACATGAGATTTAAAATAAAAAGAAAATGCTAAATAGGATGGATGTAAATGTAATACAATATTAATTCTATTTAACAAGCTAACTTCTCACATATCTTTTCATTATTTAATAATAACATTTAATCATAAGAGATATGATTTAATAATGCAAATACAACAAAAAATTTTGAGTTACATATTAATTCAGAATTAAAAAGTACGTTATTAGTACGTAAGGAAAAAACTAAAGACAACTCGTTTTACTTTTGTATCAACAATATAATACATCAATTTATTGTTAGCTTTTTTAATTAAAAAATCCTTCTCTTAATAATATATTAAAAATTTGTTTAACTCACAAGCTTACATCATAAGAGTATAATCCTAGTAATACTCAAATTTGATAACCCTACCCATTTACTTTTTGTTGCTATTTGTTCTGGCTAGGCTGTCAAAATGCTCCTTTTTTTCACTTCATTTTGATTTTGAATACTTTGTTTATATATTTTTTTTATGTATAAGGCATAGAGATCAATAAATGTGATTTAGATTCTGGTTTTTGATAATAATTTTCGAATATTTTAAGAACTAGACTAGTACTCTTAGTAGATGACATACTTGTTGGAAAGAGTAAGGACACTGATAGCTGCCCACTTTGTGAGATCTACTAATAGTAGCTAGCTTATTCTCTTTCATTCTTGTCTCTTTCTCCAAACCTCAGGCCAAATAAGCTCTAATACAAATCCAATAAACATAAAATGTAGACTACATGAGAACGGAATTTATTGTCATGTTGCTTGATTTGGAGAGGCTTCCCATGGCCTTTGCCTTTTCCCTGAGGATGAACTTTTGTACCTTGCCTGTTGCAGTTTTTGGTAGCTCCTCAAAGACAACACTCGTAGGAGCCATGAAATGAGGTAAATGACTCCTACAAAACGTTATTATTTCCTGCTCACTAGCTTCATGGCCATCCTTTAACGTGACAAATGCGCAAGGAGTTTCTCCCCAGTGATCATCAGGCCTTGCCACAACAGCTGCCTCAAGAATTGCAGGGTGACTGTACAACACGGTCTCCACTTCAATCGAATTGATATTCTCTCCCCCAGAGACGATGATATCCTTTAACCGATCCTTGATTTGGATATACATATCCGGGTGTTTGACAGCGAGATCACCAGAATGAAACCAGCCCCCTTTAAAAGCTTCCTTTGTTGCATTGAAATCCTTTAAGTATCCGCTCATGATGGTGTTTCCTCTTAACATTATCTCCCCTATAGTTTTGCCTGTTCAAACATTGAATTAACTTCATAAAGAAAAAAAATTTGGCCAAACAATATCCATTTAATAAATTAATGTTAAAATTACCATCAGCAGGAAGGCTCTCCATTGTGACAGGGTCTCTAACATCAACATTTTCCATGCCAAGATGTTGCACGCCTTGTCTTGCTTTGATCGTTGATCTCTCACTATGAGAAATATATTCCCACTCAGGCTTCCACACACAATAAGTGCTTGGCCCATAGGTCTCAGTGAGCCCATATATCTGCGTTACTTCAAACCCTAATTCCTCCATCTTTTGGAGGACTTGGGGTGGAGCTGGGGATCCACCTGTAAGTACACGCACCTTGTGGGGCAAGGGCCTCTGATTACTAACCGGAGAGTTCACAATCATGTTTAAGACAGTAGGGGCTGCCCCAAAGTGAGTCACCTTATGAAGCACAATGTTGTCCAAAATGTCATTAGCGGTGACTTTCCTAAGACAAATATTGGTGCCCCCTTGAGCGGCCACACCCCAAGGGAGGCACCATCCATTGCAATGGAACATGGGGACGGTCCAAAGATATGTTGGCATCACACCCATTTCATGAAGCAAAATAGTAGAAATGGCGTTGAGGTATGCACCTCTATGACTATAGACAACTCCCTTTGGGTGTGATGAGGTGCCCGATGTATAGTTCACACTAATAGGGTCCCATTCATCAGCAGGGCATATCGCTTGAAAGTTTATATCCCCGTTAGCTAGGAGATTCTCGTATTCTTGCTCAACTGAATTCAAGATAGTTGGAGATGTATCAAAATCTGAAATGAGGACGAGTAATGGCAACTTTGCCCCAGTGTTAGACAAAAGTTTGAGTGCTTCCTGAGCAGTTTCAAACAGCTCATGATCTACAAATAAGATCTTAGCTTCTGAGTGACGGAGCAAAGTGGAGATCATGGCTGAATCAAGGCGTGAATTCAAAGTGCAAAGGATTGCCCTTGCCATTGGCACTGCAAACTGCAGCTCGTACATAGCGGGTATGTTAGGAGATAGTGTAGCAACCTACGCCAAAGGAAAAAAAAAAAAGAAAATCTTAGAAAGATGCTTCTCAAACTAACATTGATGCAAGAACAAAGATGAAATTCGATTAGATTTTCATTTCTTTTGATATTTTTCCTATTCCCATTTACGTTATTTGAGCTTCCACTCCTTCCTAAATCATAACTCTCCGTTGTCTTTTTCCCAATGGATGCAAAATTGCTTGCGAATTCAAGTAGCAAAATTTGGATGAGTTCAGTTCATTTACAGTAATTTAGTTTTGCTTTAGGAAACTAGACCAAAGTTTATATAAGCGATAATGGTGATTCGATGAAGTTTCAAAATCATCTTTTGAACAAGCCGTTGGTCATCTCATATTCTCATTTGCGTGAGTTAAATTTACTAGCTGGTGTGGATTGCTTCATTCACGACCCAAATCTCAGCTGAACTTGCTTACAAAATCGTATTTCATATATAGGGCTGTAAAATAACCTAGCTGGCTTGGCAAGTTCTTGCGTTCGGCTGAGTCAAAGCTCAACGTGAGCTTAGTTTGACCAAAGTTTCAGCCAAGGGGCTGACCGTGGTGATTTCTCATGGCTCCTGCTGGGCCCAAGGATTTGAGACCCTACAGCTTTCCTAGTTATTTTTTTGGGGTTTCGCTACGACAGTTTGTGAATCAATTAATTCCTTTATAAGGTTTATATTTAACCTGATTTTGTAAGAAGGAGCCACAAAGAGAGATAAAGGGGGGGTTTTTTTTTTCATTTATATATTAGGCGTGTTTAACCTAATATTGTATGATAGAACAATCTTCACGTTCTATTCCATATTATTCAGGTTGTGAGAGTATTTGAGAGTTTTGATATCTTCTTCTTTGATCTCGTTGAGCATATTGCTCTATATATTATTCTTGTACTCATATATGACGACAAAGAAAGCCAAGAACGCAAATATGAAACAAACAAAAGGCTGATGACGAGGTTTCTAAATTAGAAGTCACCTCAATCCTGTTCAAATAGTGCCTAAACAATTTCTCAACTTTTATTAGAAATGCAGAAGACACATAATTTACCGTGGAAAATTAATTTCCTCTTAGAAGATAGCTAGGCTATGGAGGAAGCATTTTCTCTAAATACGTTGTAGAGCACAATGAAAGTTCTGTAGACTACTTTGGGCAATCTTCGTAAGTCGAACATTCAAATTCATGGAACAAGAGAAAGAAACAAACATCCAGAAAAGAAGGTGAATGAGATACCAAATAGTGGGGGAAAAAAAAAAAAAACGAAAAAGAATCACCTATCATCACAGTGGCTGAACATACTTGGGGGCGCACGTAGGCCACTGCACCTAGGCAAAGCTAACCCAATATGATTATCGATCTGAAACCGACACAAAATTAAGTGGATTTGGGTATAAATTTTCAACCCGTTTAATTAAATAGGTTGACATGTTCAACCCGTTTAATTAAATATGTTAGGTTCAGGTTGAGATTTTCGGCATGAAAAAGTACCTATTTAACCTATTTTATTAAGTAGATTAAACATCAAGTCATTTTTTCATTTATGATTTATCCATTTACCTTTTTATTAGATAATGAAGAATAAAAAAATCAACAAAAAAAAGTGAATTATGATGAATCGGAAAAGTTTTAGACAGTAATTGTTTAGTATGATATGTAAACTTAATTGTTAACACTATTTAATTATGTATTAGTCGAAAATGTTAAATGCGTGAATGGGTAATTAGGCAACTGAACTCGGCCCGTTTATCTTAAACTAATTAAACAGGTTAACCCGTTTAAAAATTAAATGGCTACAGATCAAAATATTTCAATTCGTTAAATAAACGGGTTAAGTTTAAATTGAGAAATTTTCAATCCATTTAAATTTGACAAAAATATAAATCTGCTCTAGCCTGATCTATTACCTAACTCTAACTACGCCTTCTGTCACTCAGAAGTGGAAAGCTAAGATCTTATTGGGCCCAAAAATCATTAAGCCTTGCAGTTTTAGTTTTGCGGTGGAATGGCCGACACGTAGCCTCATTGGCCCACCCCATTTCAGCTAACTTTTAAAACTTTTACGTTTTGCTTCATGGCGGAATGAAGTTAATGAGCTATGAACGAGGATTGCTGGCATAGTGGTACAATTTTTTTCTTTTCTTTTTAAAATAAATGCATAAGTGCGGTCCACTTTTCATTGGGTCTCCATCGGAGGGTATTCAACGAGCGAGATGGCCCAAGAAGGGGGAGGAAACCTCAGCTCAAAGGCTTGGTTTACTACATTGTTCCTGTTTAGATTTATTTGTATCCCCTACAACCGAGCCCAGAGTTTCCTCCTATGCCTGGGCAAACTCTCAAACACCTCTTTATTTCAGGTGCTTAACTTGGTTGCTAGGTGACCAAGCAGAGGCATTATTGAAATTTTATCCTTCCAGTTCCTCCTCACTTCTGAATCAAAATCCTTATGAGATGTCCATGCTACCTAAAACCGAAATGGTTAGGTCCCTTCTGTTTGGGGGAGGGGGGAGGGACGGGATAAAGCCCTCGAGTTCCAACTAGCAGCGACAAATGGTCAGAGTAGTTTTGTACTAGATGTCGGACTGCCTCTTCTTGAAACGACATCCTCCATCTTACATTGCAAAGAGCTCTATCCAATCTTGTACACTTTCTGGTATCCACATTGTTACCCTTACCTAATCCAAGTGAACTTGGGCCCCGAGAACCCTAAATCAATCAAACCATTATTCTCAATCCAGTGTTTAAATTTGTCGCACCTGCACAACATCTCTACTCCCCTATGGTTATGCTCTTCAAGATTGATGGTATCATTGAAATCCCTTGCAAGTAACCATGGAAGCGCTGCAAACTGGTGCACATCCTCACAACACCTCTCCTTTTCTTGTTGATGAGGGCTTGTACATATTGTAGTAAATAGCGACAGGTCTGAGTTTCTTGCTCATACCCACGCCGTGGTGAACCGGTCATGGATGTGAGCAATTCCAAGATGCAAATTCTACGAATCCTAAAGCATCCAGACCCCCCCTAAAAGCCTTGAACATCAACTTGTTGCCAGCGGTCCAAACCACTGCTGCTGCACACCTCCTCTACTCTTTCCCTACTGATGTGGGTTTTGAAAAGAGCCAAGATGCAAGGCTTTGTGCAAATGCACATGTTCCTTGAGTTCATTCAAAAAGTGCCTGTTTCCTGCACCTTGAACATTCCACGTCAGAATTTTAACATTCTGCATCCGTCCTCTTCTTCAAGTAGTGTTATCATTTTCCTCTCGCTCTAAATTCATATCTATCCAGAATGATCAAAAGGGACCTACAAGGTCAATGTGCTACAGTCAAGTTTCCCTTGCCCTCTGTTCGTGAACCACTTAGTGCATTGAGGGCTCCGGCTCTCCTAACTGAGTTTGTTGTTCCAACTGACTCTGCAACCCTAGGTTGCTCCCTAGCAACATGCAACCTAGGTTCCAAAGTCAACTGGCCAATATTATTAGGGTGTGGCTCCACCCTACTCGGATGTCGAAGATAAAAACATCCCCCCCTTATACCTGAGGGCCCAAAGCCTTCTCACTCCGGCCTCCAACACTAGAGATCCCCTCCCCACATGCCTCGATTTTTGAGACAGTCCACCTCCCTCATAGGTGGAGGGCCGTACTTTTGAGCTTGTTCATCGTATCTGCTCATTGAGCTTAACCTGTTTATGCTTGAGGCATGGGGTTCCTCTACCCTCTGGTGTTGTTTTCTGAGAAATTCTCCTTGTCTTGTACTCTCTCAAAAGCATAATGCACCTCAACTTGAACCACACGGCTCCCTGCTGTTGACTTCATTGTTGCTTCTTGCATCACTTTCTATTCTATTGCTTCTTCTTCCTCTATTGCATTACTGCTATCTGTCTCCTCCTCCTGAAGCACACGGAACATGGATCCTGCTTGAGCCTCCTTGCATTGAGGTTCCATTCTTGCATGCCCCTCAAACCTTGTGTAACCGTTAGTATCTTTCCTTGTCCCCCTCCAAATGCTTCCCCCTTGCATTGGTGGCTACAAATTGACTTGTAGGCTTCGTTGTCTTATCAGAATTCTTCCTTGGCTTCCTCACCATCATCCAGCTCTTATAAGTGGATTACTCCTGTGGTGGTACCCCTGTTGTTTCTTTCAACCAATTCTGCTGATCACCTCCAGCTTTACCTTCCTGCTTCGTTATCTTAAGCAGGTAGTTCTCTTTCCTATGTCCCTACTTACCACAATTGATAGTTTTGAGAGTACACGAACACAAGAGGGGGGGTGAATTGTATTGGCTGATTTTTCAGAGTTTCTAGGAACACCCTCAAGAACAGTTTAGACAGAGTGTTTGCAGTGAACCAGAAACGGAATAGCAGCGAAAAGTAAACAAAATGCACACGGTGTTTTTACGTGAAAAACACCTCTGCCCCAACTGAGGTGAAAAACCACAACCTACCCCTGTAGGATTTTCACACACTTCCACTACATGGGCCAAATACGTTACAGAAGTAACCTACACCGTTACAAATGTAACACTCACGTAGCCGTCTACCCCAAGATAAGTTACACCACATCCAAAGTCTCCCTAAACTTGAACACACTCAATTCTCACTGATAAAGGGAGAAAATGAAATGAACACCTCACTTTAAGTGCTTCTAAATAAGCAAGGGTAAGGTACAATTGAGCGCCTAGTATGTCAATGAAAGGACTCGAATTTTCACTCACTTTAGAGTTTAGACGGGTTTCTTTCTGAAAATATATCTCTTTGAAACACTTGAAAAGCCTTGAAAACCAATGTCTCACCCCCAGAAAATTGAAGAAGAGAAGTTACTTAAATAAGAATGTGGGATAAAACAATATTAATTTTTTTTTTTTGGTGTCACAAGGATATTAGTTTTTCCCACTAAGTACTTGTACCGCAAGACTTAGTAACTCACCCACTAACAACTTGAGCTGCAAGGATAAATGAGTACTACAAATTTCTAGCAGCCAAGCCCACAATTTTCTCCACCTATTAGCCACATTCTAAAATAGGGGTTGTTTTACTTGGTGAAAAATTTACCCTAAAAAATAGGCTAAAAACTCTCTACAATATTTTCAAAACCAAAAATAACTCTTTTGGACTCAACGACTACAGAAAATATATTTCAAATATTTCAAAAATGTCAGCCCAAAAATCAAGGAAAAACTGTGAAATTCAGTTTTAACTTAAAAATACTCTGAACCCTGTTCTCAGAACTGGTCTGAGACAGTGTTCTGAGATATCTCAAAAAAACCATTTAAAGTAAATGTTAAATCAAGACCTTCTAATTGGCATATTAACAAGAATCTAATAAAATAAAATAAATACCAAATCAATGACTCTTGTTAATCAACTGGACAGCTTGTATACGATTTGACTTGTCGCTCCAAATGCTTTGACGCTCCTTAGAACAATTTTTGAGCTGTTTTGAAGTACTCCATGTTCTTTGATGCTCCTTGGGTCCTTGTCAGTCAGTTGCTCTGAAGAACTGTTCCTAGAGCTGACCTAAAATGATGTTTTGAAACACATGTAGTTTCCGGCAACTGTTCTAAGACACTGTTCTCAAACACTTATTAATCAAGCAAGATATTTCAAAAATGTTTTTCGGATCCTGTCAACAACACATAACTCAAGCACAACCATATAGAGCATTACATTTGTGTTTATTATCATCAAAACCATATACAAGTATGAGGTCAACAATTTCCCAATAGGGTCAACAACAATCAACGTAGATCATGTAGAGCCCCTCATACTGTATCCATAGATACGTCCGTTCAGCATGAACTTAGAAAGAAGTGATTTAGTAAGGTCCACTTCAGCACATAATCTAGTGAGCTGGCCTCTTTCAATATTAGCAGTAGTGCTATCCAGTTTAATGGCCCTGCCCATCTTGCTTCGAATCTTATTCAAAAGGAAATGCTTATTGAAATATTCCACCCCTAATTTAGGTATCCTAACCCAGGCCATGAGCTTTGTAATATGATCTTCCTCAATGACAAAGTAAGGTATCCATTCCCAAATGACAAGGTAACTATCGCCAATCATCCAGGGATCATCCATAAGCACATATTCATAATCTTCCCTATTAGTAATCTAGTCACGTAATAGTCATGTCCTATTTCAATCAGAAAGAAATACCCTCTTAGTGCCTATTTTGTCTTTAGCGTCTTTTTCAGTTGCATATAACCAACACCTTTGTCACATAGTTCAACAATTGAAGCCTCCCACCATGGCTCGCTTAGCATTTGCTTCGGCTTGTGCAGTCAACAGAATCGTTGGGCAAGTTGGATCCTCATCCTTTGGAGGTTCATTGTCCTCAGACACATAATCATAATCATGCACACTCCAAATCGGGTTGTCCCGCATTTTAAAGTGCAATCAGAGTTGCTCTGTTGAAGCATGTCTTGATACGATCTCCCCCCTTCTCCAAGCGCACCGTGCGGTTCTCCCTCCTTGATTGACTCAGGTTCAGGCACTCGAGGCAAGCCTAAATCCATATCACCGATGATCTCATCATCCGCTTTGGCTCCCTCGGCATCCTCGGTGCAGTTCTCTTCATCTTGTTCGTTGACCGGCTGATCTAGTCAGCCTCCTCTGTTGTTGTTGTCGCCGCTCCCTCTACGCCGCCGCCAGTTTGTTTCCCACCGCCGGCGGCTCCTGCATCACCACTGAACGCAACCCTGCCTCCACCCGAAGCCATGGCGCCGCCAATCTCCATATTCCACTTTTTATTTCTTGGTTTTTTTCTATATCTATTTATATATCATGAGTACCTAGTTCATTTAGTATAAATTTTTGAACCTTGGTCGTCCTTCTCTTTGGTGCAAAACAAAAGTGCATCGATCGATTTTAACATGATTTAAATCTACATGTTTCATATCAGTCCTGACATGTTTTACTTGCGAAATACATTAGCACCATACTAAAGTTGTTACGTGGTTATATGTTTCAAATACGCGACCTCAGCCTTTCCTTTTTTTTAAAAAAAAAAATAGAAGAAATGTAAAAAAGTAATAAGTGAGCAAAGCTAAGCATACAATATCGCCCGGAGAAACGCGGAGGTGACGAATGAGAGCAGAAGCAAGCTGGAGGCAGCGTTGATGAGTCTCTCTCCAGGTGCGTTGAACGGTCGGACCGGAGGAGGGTGGTTGGTAAACCAGGGCGGCCCGGTCTGGAAATACCTTGGCGGACCGGTCGAGGAATGAGATAGGAGTCAATGGGGCGTAGTTGGCTGAGCATCGCAGCAGACCGTCCATCGACCTCCATGAACCCGGCGCGGGTTCAGCCGGTTCGGTTTCGGCTGACGATGAAGAAGATGAGGAGAGAGAAAGAGCAGAATGACGAAGATGGTGGCGGCCGCAGGGATATGTGGTGGCTGAGATGGCTAGGGAGAGAGAGATCATGAGGGAGGGCGACATTTCTCAAGCTCCAGAGAGAGAGAGAGAGAGAGAGCGTGAGAATTGGGGAGTTAATTTGTAATTGAGCACTTGCTGTTGCTTGGCTTGATGCATTACTTGTAATGGTGAGCACAACAATATTTTGGCAGAGTGGGTCCAAATTAAATTCTTCCATCACCATTGTGTGACGGCAAGCGCAAAAACGGCAAATACAGGATAGCGTAGGAAGCCCAAATGCATTTAATTTCATTTATTGTGGTTTACGTAATGGTGAGGACTACAATATTATTTTGTCAAAGTGGGTCCAAATTAAATTCTTCGATCAGCATGTGGTGGAATTTCTAAAATATAATGCCCCTAAATTTTTAGTCAAAAGTGTAAAATATTCCTATACTCAATAAGTAAGGTAAATATCTTTAAACTATAGAAAATACCCCCTAAATTATTGGTAATGTGGCATTGCAAAAATGACATGGCTTAACGTTAGACAAAATTGTTGACACATAATAATAATAATAATAATAATAATAATAATAATAATAATAACAATAATACTAGTACTAATACTAATACTAATATTAATAAGGATAATAATAGTATTTTAAAGTAAATATGGTAAGACTAGCTGACTTGTTCTCTAGTGGAGAACAAATGAAACCTGGCATATGCGTTAACAGTTATGAGCATAAGACTAGCGTTAATCCAAATAGTACAAACCGAAACGCAGCACATGATCTGTTAGCTTGTACAAATAATACAAACAAATTTTTCAACTTGAATTCACAATCCAAGTTAAAGTAAATATTTCAAAATTTATTCACCTCGCATTTACTGAATTTTGTTGATTACAAACTTCTTATTGGCTAGATTAATATACACCTTATTGCGTACTAACTCAACTTGACACTACTTTGATTGGAATCTAACTAAGGTGAAATATTTATACAGATGAGTTTAACCTTGTAAAATCAATCTAATCCTAACACAAAACTCTACTGACTATAGCCGATAAGACAATATGCAAAAAATGAGTTATTGTTGCATTATTAACATCAGAAACTATAATGAAGGGATTTTCAACATAAGATTGACAATATTACCTCTAAAGGTAAGTTGTGTACAAATTTTAAAGGAATCAGTCATCTAAGTTAATTTCATGTCAAATTGATTAACGGTATTTTAAATGCATCAATATGTTTTCATTGGACTCACTTTAACTTCATTTTATAAAATAGAGTCGATTTTATTTGAGTAACACTGAGTTGGGTTTAAATCAAAAACACTAATATTAT
Organism: Carnegiea gigantea; assembly: GCA_029747015.1. Classification (NCBI taxonomy): domain Eukaryota; kingdom Viridiplantae; phylum Streptophyta; class Magnoliopsida; order Caryophyllales; family Cactaceae; genus Carnegiea; species Carnegiea gigantea. The sequence goes on from JAKOGI010002292.1 coordinate 116,715, forward strand.
TGTAAGTGTAATTTGAGTGATAGGCCTAGGTCATAAGGTTTGTACACTAAAGTTTCCTATGTTATTACCTTAGATAATCAGGTAGGGATGAATTTTTTAATTTCTTGCATATAACGTTTATGAATATATGAATACTATTTTATGCAACATGACATGTAATTAATTAGACCAAACCATGCAATTTCTCACTATATAAAAGGGAGAAAAAAGATAAAAACTATGTCATTTTTTCACAAGTCATGTGAGCAAATATTATATTAAAAAAGTAAAGTGTTACATGATCAAAAGGCATTTTCTTTCATTTTATTATTTAGGAGTATTTTTCACCATTAACAAAAAGCTGAGGGGCGTGTTATTTTTAGCACTCGCGTTGTGGTGACAGCAAGCGCGAAAACGGCATACAGAGGATAGCGTAGGAAACCCAAGTACATTTAATTCCCTCTTAAACTGGGAGCTGTAAACCCCATGACGACACGTAGTGCAGTGCCTGATCGCTCCAACGCTGACCGCACTCATTGGAGTTGTGTTGAATTTTATACGTATCAATTGACGTGACGAACTGACAGCTCAGATAATTTAGGAAAACGTACTTATTGGTGTTGTTTTAATTAACACTTTTCATTGGGTATCTTGTTCCCTGTCGTCGTTTGCAATTATTTGCTTCCGTCACGCCCGCTCTCTCTTTCTCGGCCTCCTGACTCCCTCTCTTCCAATTCCCAATATCAAATTTAATAATTTTTTTGATTTACCTCCAATAGTTATAATTAAAAACTTTTCGAGAATTTAAATGAAGAAATAATATCAATTTTTTTGGGGTCCTTGTAAATAAAAAAATTTAGTTATTATTTATAAACTAGTAATTCACATCATGGTTGCATTTGATACACTATCTTTGACAAAAAAAGAAAATAGTCTAAGAATATATATATATATATATATATATATATATATATATATATTATATTATATATATATATATATCTATCTGTGTGTGTATTGTTTTACCCTAATATTTGTAACTGTAATTTTTTAAAGAATTTAAATCAAAAAATATTTTATTTTTTGGTCATTCTAAACAAAAAATTTTAATTAATATTTGCAAACTGGCAATTCACTTCAAGGTTGTATTTAACGTGATAAGAATATATACACTTTTTGACACAGAAATAAAAGATTCTGATAATACATACATAATATTTGATTATTACAGATATAGATTACACACATATGTGTATGTATGCATGTATGTATGTATGTATCTGTGTCAGGATATATATATATATATATATATATATATATATATATATATATATATATATATATATATATATATATATATGTATATGTATATATATATATATATGTGTGTGTGTATACATACATACATACATGTATATTTGTGTGTGTGCGTGTGCATACAATACATGTGTGTGTGTATATATATATCATTTTAAGGAATGATTATTAATACTTAGCGAGATTATAATTTACCTAGAACTGAACCCGGGATGGTGAGGGTGGGTATTTTGGTAGGTTGTGTGGATTAATCCAGAAGTCATATGGGCAAATGAAAAATACTAACGTAGAGCTTGCATGGTGGACAAGCAAGAAGTGAAGATGGTTGGTCAAGATGATGGCCAGAGGCAGTGGAACCAGGCCATGAATGGAGACTGTTGACTAGCCTAGAAAGAGAAATTTTTGATTAAATTGGTGGAGTTGGCATCTTTGTGGAACTATCTAGAATGATTGGCTTTTCTTTTGATAAATTTGACCATATGAGTGTGCAGAGGGTAATGCATACAGTGGGATAAGCATGACTTGTAGCCTAATGGGTTGTTAGAGATAGTTGTATTTTAGTAGCTAAATTGGCTTGTTAGCATAATTTGCAAGAAAAATTTTGACTCAATAATGGAGGAAGAGGAGAGAATTTATATGATCGTGATTTTGGTAGCCGGTGGTGATTCTAGGATGGTAGTGGTGATGCAGTAGTTTCCATTGCCTGCTATGGTGAGGGTAAGGGGATCATGAAAAGAGAGGATTGAAGGTTAGAGCTATGTGTTGCGCTTTAAGTGTTTGGGTGAAATTGGATTGAATTTCTACTTAATTTTATATATATTTGCTATTGGGATTTTAAATTTCAATTTTGCATTTTAGGCAAATCACACTAAATATCCGTAAATAATGCACCTTATCAACCTTGGTCATTTCAAATGTATTTTTCATGTCAATGTGTGTTTAAAATAACTATTTAATGTTGATTTAACTATTTGATTCTAATTGAGGATTTATGAACTTGACACTTGAGCCATAAGTTGCGCCATGATACTTAATTATTAATTGCTAGACTTGAGGTTTTCGTATTCTTTTAGTTTGCATCATAATGTATTTCAAGTAGAGCTACTTTTACTAGGTTAGCAGATAAATATGTTTTCTTATGATACGTGATCAATGTTTACTAAAAAATTGGTGACCATCAAGTGTCTAATGTATGCAAATAGTGAACATGAGTTGTGCAAGTAGCATTTTACATATGTTAACTATGAAACAAATATAGAATTACCCAGGCTAACTAATTTAGATATTTGGGAAGGTTGGGTATGATTAATTTTTGCTTAGCATTGATGACTTTTCAAATGCTGATTTATTTGAATACTGAATGATGGTCGCATAAATAGCACTTTACATGTGTTAATTTTAAAATATATACACAATTACTTGGATTAATGCACACACACACAAACACACACACAAAATAGATCCTAAAAAGATGTGCAAAACTACTTGGATTAACTGGAGTAAATTTGGAGGGATATAATAATAGATTATCATAGACACTACATTGAGCAAACCATAAATTATTATATGGCCCATATATAGAGAATTGCTTTCCAAATGGTGTCCAATGATAAGTTTTTTGCTTGAACCATAGGGTTGAACAATAAATCTTAAGTCTATATTAAACCCCAAGCCTTGAACGATAGCGAAGTTGAACCCTAAACCCTAAACCTTAAAACATATGTGTTATCCCAGACTCCTTGTCAACTTAGTATCTGGTTAACCTGTGTTCATCACAAGGATGACTTGGGTTAGTATATTAGGAGAATCTACCTCCCTCCAAAGTGTTTCTGCCAACTGCCTCATCATAATGTTTAGGGTTTAACGTTCAAGTTGAGCCCAAAACTCACATCTCACATCTTACATGCTAAAGCCTCTAACCCTAAATCGTAAAGTTGAACCTATACTCTCAACATGTTGTGTACAATAATGTATTATCATATCCCAAAATATCCAATTGAGTTAACCTAGATTATTGTGTATATGTTTTTAGGTTAAGGCATGTACACACAGATATATATATATATATATATATATATATATATATATATATATATATATATATATATATAATAATAAGTAAACATTATGTAACTAATTTTGTTGAAATTAAAACTAAATGAAATTAAAAAACCTTTTATGAGTCATGAACAATGACAATCCTATTTGAAATTTTTAATTTACATTTTAAGAGTCATATATGTAGATCAATCTAGAGATCATATGGCGAATGAAACATATGAATGCGGAGCTTGCATGACATAGAAGCAAGACATGAAGACGGTTGGCCAAGATGATGGACAAAGGCAACAGAATTAGGCTGTAAACAGGGGCTAAAAACCAGCCTGGAGAGAGAAATTTAGGGTTAAGTTGGTGGAGTTGCTACCTTTCTAGATCTGTATGGAATGATTGGCTTGTTTTTTGGATAAACTGACCATGTGGGTGTGTAGATGGCAATGCATATAGTGGGCAAAGCATGATTTTTAGCTTAACGGATATCTAATGTTGGTCATATTTTTTTTGGGGGGTGGAAAATTAGCTCATTATCATAATTTTCCGGGAAGGCTCTGGCTCATATATATTATATATATATATATATATATATGTGTGTGTTGTGTGTGTGTATATATCTCTCTCTATATATCTCCATATATTATATATATATCTATATATATATACTATATATATCGATATATATACTATATATATATATATATGCCTGTATACATACACACACACACCTAAAAATATCTATGTATGTATACATACATACATATATATATATATATGCACGCACACACACAACAACACCCACCACACACACACACACACCCATATATATATATAAATATATATATACACGCGCGCGCATATCACACACACACCACACACCACATACATATATATATATATGTGTGTGTGTGTGTATATATATATTATATAAATATTATATATATATATATACACAACACCACACACACACACACACACCACACACATATATATATATAATATATATATATATATATAATAGATATATATATATATACAACATATACATATAGATATATAATGTATATGTATATATAATATATACATATGTATACATCATCTATATATATGTACTATAGACACATCTATATATCTCTATATATATATATATATATATATATATATATATATATATATATAGATATATATATTATATATATATATATATAGACACACATACATATGTATATATATGCATGTATGTATGTATGTGTATATATATATATATATATATACACACACACACACACACACACACATATATGTATATATTTGTATGTTTGTGCATGCGCAAACCTAAAAACAATGGGCGAAAACCTAGGTTAAGTCAATTGGAATTTTTGAAATATGATAATATATTATTATACACACCACACTGAGAGTATAAGGTTCTGGTTTACGATTTAGGGTTAAAAAAGCTTTAGCATTTAAGCTGCAAGGAAGAGTTTTGGGCTTAGCTTTAAACGTTAAACCGTAAACATTAATTGCTAACTCAAATACCTAGATTACAGAAGCTTATACTGAACTCTTGTTAGGCTTTACGGCCAAATGTTCAAATATCAAGTTTTAGGATTTAAGGTCAAACATTCAGGGTTCAACATTGCACAATTTGATGAGGCACTTGGCATGCAAAATTTGAAAAGATAATCCAGGTTCTCCTAATATGCTGACCCAGGTTATCCTTATGATGAACTCGGGTTACCCTTATGCTAAGTTGACAAGGAGTCTAGCATGATACGTATGTTTTAAGGTTTAGGGTTTAGGGTTCAACCTTCATTATCGTTTAAGGTTTAATGTTTAATACAGATTTATGATTTATTGTTCAACCCTAAGGTTCAAGTAAACATATATTATTGTAAACTATATTGAAAGCAATTGTCTATATGCATGCGATTTAATAATATATGATTTTCTCAATATAGTGTCCAAATTTACTTTAGTTAATCTATTATTATTATGATATATATATATATATATATATATATATATATATATATATATATATATATATATATATATCCAAGTAATTTCGTATATGTTTTAAGATTAACATATATAAAGTGCTATTTATGCAAGCATCATTCACTATTCCAATATATTGAGCATTTGAAAAGTCATCAATTCTAAGCAAATATCAATCATACACCCTCCCCAAATATGTAACTTAGCCTAGGTAATTCTACATATGTTTCAAGGTTAACATATGTAAAGTGCTATGTACACAACCCGCATTCACCATTTTCATGCATTAGACACTTGACCCATTTCTAAGTGAACATTGATCACACACCATTAGAAAACATACTTATCTGCTAACCTAATAAAAGATATAGCATTACTCAAAAATATATTATGATACAAACTAACAGAATATGAAAACATCAAGTCTATTGATTAATAATTAAGTCTCATGGCTCAACTTATGGTTCAATATCAAGTCCATAAATCCTCAATTAGCAATTTAGCATTAAATAGTTAAATTAGCATTAAAGAGTGATTTTATTCCCATGTTAACCTGAAAATGCATTTGGAATAACCAAAGTTGATGAGGCGCATCATTTATTGATATTTAGTGTAATTTGCCTAAATTTGCCTAAATTTGAACCACCCACATCACCACCGCCATCCTAGGATCACCAGCAGCATCACGACTGGCTGCCAAAATCACAACCATATAAATTATATCACCCTCCTTCGTTGTGAGCCAAAACTTTCTTAGAAACTACGCTAACAAGCCAATTTCGCTACTAAAATACGGCCACTTCTAGCAACCCATCAGGCTAAAAACCACGCTTTACCCATTGTATGCATTACCCTCTACACACTTATATCGTCAATTTGTCAAAAGAATAAACCAATCATCCTTCGTAGTTCCACAAACAACTCCACCAACTTAATCCAAAATTTCTCTCCCTAGGCTGGTCAACAGTCTCCATTCACAACCTAATTCCACTACCTCTAGTAATCATCTTGACCAACTGCCTTGATGTCTTGCTTGTCCATCATGCAAGCTTTGCGTCCATATTTTTTATTTGCCCACGTGACCCTTAGATTGATCTGCATAACCTACCAAAATACCCATCGTCGCCATCCTGGGTTCAGTTTCAGGCAATTTACAATCTCGCTAAGTATTAATAATCATTCCTTAAAATCATTCATATATATATAT